>LOJH01061293.1:873-11010 GCA_001685095.1 Ellobius talpinus
ACCTTCAGGGAAACACATTGCAGATCACAAGGCATCCTCTTATAGTCATTAGAATGGATGTGGGGAGAGAGGGACAGGGTAACAAGTTCTCAGAGGGTGCAGAGAGCGAGCTAGGATCTCTGTGTTTGTTGGGGGTAAAATGGTACAGACACCGACATTTTAAATGATAAGACGGAGTTTTCCCAAAGTGCCAAAAACGGTGTTTGTAGCTTCCACTCGAGTCACATGTACAACAAAATTTAAGGATCTTAAAGAAATAATGCCTATACTCTTCGAAAAAGAACTTGAAGAGTTAGGGCCACCTCTAAAATCCTTCACAGGTGAAGGAGAACGAAGGCTGGGCACAGCAGTGCAATCACTGTCTCGGAAGGAAACCTCTCACAGGAAGCATGGCAGATGAAATCAGGGGTGCAAGGTTCAGCCCTCATGACTCTTCACTCGTCCTGTGTAGAGCAGCCTAACTATGAAGCACAAATTAGACCGGGGTTTCCCGGGGGAGGCTGCGACACAGGGAACTGTGCAGCTCCTATTTTGCAAGATGTGGTATAATGAATGCTGGATGACTTAGAAACTAAACGAAAAAGTTTTTCTGTCCATTTCACTTTTCCTCACGACGCAGTGGCAATTCTGATTCCACCCACCCGTGACACTCCGTTTTGTCACTCTTTCCGGGCATTTGGGCAGTCACAGCCATCAGCTGGGTGTCGTCATGCAGTGCTGAGGAGCTGTGTGGAGTGGGATCCGGAGCAAATGAGATCTGGAACCAGCTCTAGGGCAGGATCAGGGTCAAGGGAGATCTGGAGTAGGATCTGCCACAAGCTCGTCGGAATGCTCAGCCGCTCGAAGCTGCTGCAACTCAGAGCTCAGACCCCAGCACGTGCTTTCTTAATTACTGTAACACTGGCAATTAAATGAGGGTTTTCTGCTAGGAGATATTATGATTATACTGATAAATAGTTTCAGCTGTCATAAACAGGGATCTAGGAGTTGAAAGGAGAGATGGCTCAGTTGGTAAAATGATTGCCTTGTATTTTTGAGAACCTGAGTTCAGTGCCTACTATCCTTGAAAACTAAACAAAAACAAAAATGAACTGGGCATGGTATCTTGTGTTTGTAATCTCAATACTGGTGAGATGGAGACAGGTGAATCTCTAGGGCTCTCTGGCCAGCCAGCCTAGCCTTCTTGGAAAGTTCCAACCCACTGAGAATCTCTGTCTCAAAAATAAGGAGGGAAGCACCTGGAGCATGACACCAGAGGTTGACTTCAGATCACACACACACATACGCACATACACACACATGCACACATACACACACATCATTTGAATGTACACACACATCATTTGAATATACACAAGAGCCCACATCGTTTGAATGCACACATACTCACATCATTTGAATACACACACATACACATGCAGAGTGTAGAAACATACATACATCAGTACGGTGTCAAGTATTCTAATGTCTCTCTAATGTCCCAAAGGAACTGTACCTATCTGACAGGAAGCTGGTCTCCAGCACAGGAAGCTTGGGAATCCTTGGTGGTTTAATCTATACCCATGGATTCAGGGCTAAGAATTCTGCACTGGTTCTTTCTCCTCTGATTTCCCTCTCTGTGGTTTTCCCTGAACTCCAATTCCAGACCCACTCCTAATACTACTCCTTGAAATGTTCATGTTCACCCATAGGAAGTGCCTACCTAATGGTGCTGGTTAGTTTTGTTTTGTTTTGTTGTCAACTGAGACATCTAGAGAGAAGAAATCTCAATTTCTTCTAGATAGATTGGCTTTGCGGGTGTGTCTGTGAAACATTTTCTTGATTAATGAATGATATAAAAAGACCCATCCCATACAGGGTGGGGCCGCCTCTAGGCAGATGGTCCCAGGCAGTATTTAAAAAAGTAGATAAATGTGAGACAGAGAGCAAGCCAGTAAGCAGCATCCCTCGATTCTCTGTTTCAGCGCCTGTGTCCAGATTGTGGTTTGAGTGCCTGCCCTGTATTTCCCTCGATGATAGACTAGTTTTTGGAAATGCAATCCCTATAAACCTCCGCAACTTGCTTTTAGTCAGTGCTTTTTCGAAAACTGTCTTGATCTGTGACTTTCTTTTTTCTTTCATTCCTATAAAAGCTTCAGGAAACTACTTCCACATTGAAATAGGAAATTTAGAATAACCTAAATCTATGTTCCCAGGCCACGGTCCCACTTTGGCTCCAGAATAAGTGATCTCACTGTTTTTGCACTGACACTCTAGCCCATGAGGGGCATGGAAGTCGCCACTTTCAGCTTTCTAAGAAAAGAAGAAGCTGAAAGAGCAGCAAGAGAACCAATCTCACAGAAACCCAGCCATGCCCTTGTCAGGGTACTTTTGCAGTCTGCTGACATGGGTGGCCTCAGTTCTGTACTTTACTCTCAGAAGCCCCAGTTCTAAGTAGAGATTGACCAATGATCCTTTTGTGGTTTTGGAGAAGTGGGATTGGGGAGCAGTATTCTTGAGCCTCCAACACGACAATGACCACCTCCACAAGAGAGAAGTCTCTGAGAGAGCCAGGCCCAGCTGCGACAGACAATCCCTGCTCCATAGCCAGATAGCCTCCCCTCTTACCTCCAGGGATGCTGGAGCCATTCAAGTCATCAGGAGAAATGACTGAACATGGAGGAGACTGTGGCAATCCTGGCTTTAGGTACAAGCCTCGATGTGCTGAGATCCTGCGGAAGGACTGTCAGATACTCTATTCACGTTCACATTCACACTGGGCAAGCTTACTGTGAAAACAACGGATCCTACCAAGAGTCCCTGAGAGAGGGTGAAACCAGCAACTCCCAAAGCCAAGAAAGAGACGAACAGAAGAATACTAAATGGTTCTGAAATCAATGGTGTAATGGTGTTTTACCATTACAAACAGCATCCACGGCTGCTGTGAGCATATGCATAGGCCAGCTCCCACCAGATGGACCAAGGCCTCTCCTGAGATCCTGTCTGCACCTTCGTCATGCTGTGTCTTCTAACACAGAAGCCTGGACAGGAGCCATGGTTAGAACCAGATGTGGGAAGGAACAGATACTGGATATATCAAATAGAAACTTAAATGTGTGATTAGTTCTTTAAGGGCTGTAAGAGACAGAGCAGTTTGTTTCTATCAGCAGGGACACTCAAGATAGGGGGAAAAAACAAGCAATAGCTTTCAAAAGGCTACTAAATAGGTTAGAAGAGTGAAAACCAGCAGACAGTGGGAGGGACGACAGAAGCTGTCCAGTCTGAAAAGTGCAATGAAGATAAAGGAAAAGTACAGAACATCTAAGATCTAAGCGACGGACTGAGCAATGTCAGAAACATGGGACTGACTGAGAAACAATGGAGCATTAATATGGTCAGGGTCTTCCGAAAAGTCAGTACAGGACCCAAAGCACTGATCCAAGATGGTTAGAAAACCCAAAGGGAAGTAAATATATCAAAGCCACAAACTGGATCTTGCCCACTACCAGCATGCGGTAGTCTCAGGATAGCAAAGACAGAGAAGAGATGTTGTGGGACAAGGGAGCACAGAGTCCTAACCACAGAAGGCACAGCGGGAGACATCTCATGAGAAATGATTTTAGGCAGAAGAAAGCAGAGGGAGGTGTTGGAAAGAAAAAGCATTTGCCTGTAATTTCCACAAGGTCTGAGGGCCTGAGCTGAATTGCTAAAAAAAAAAAAAACTACATGGTGGAAGAAGAGAGCCAACTCACACAGGCTATCCCTGACCTCCACACAGGCTTCAGTGTGTCTGCCCCTAAAGTAAACAGGTAAATGCAAAATAGACTGTTAAAGAGGGAAAAAAAGCAAAGTCTTATCTAAATTCACTGAAGAGTGCCAATTTTGAATTTCATGTGGAATAAAATCATCCTTCAAAAATGAAGATGCAAATGCTTCCTTTTATTCTCAGTGGATCACAGAACAAAGTGATAGTCATGAATGTGAGGGAATGGTTTATCAGCAGAAGGGGAATTGACAGGAAGGGTAGGCAGGTAAGAGTGGTCGGTATGCATTGAGTATAAATTCCAAATTGTCTAAAAACAAACTTAATTAAAAATGAATAAACAAATAGTATTCTAAAATCAGAGAAATGTTACTAGTGGCCAAGAATTCTCTAGGAGATATTAAGTTCTTCATTAAGTAGGTCATCAGAGCAGGGGTAAAATAAAAAAAAACCAAGACAATTAGAACTGCATTCAAGAACAGACTTCAGAATCAAGACTCCAACAGACATTAAACCAAAAGCCCTTGTGCAAGGCCTGGAGAAGAGACAGGCCTCTGACACAGCTATGTAGCCTCCTCTCGGGAGGGAGCAGGGAGGAGCTAACCTGAGAACTCTGCAGTGACTCACAGTGCATTGGGTGCAACTCTGAGTTCCGACTGTCGCAGGGCTTCCTCTAAGGGCACTGTGAATAATTGCCATGCATTGAACTTGAAGGGTGAAGTTAAAGGAAGGGAATGGTGAGGGTTGGGGTTCTTGCTCTTGTAGAAGGAGGTCATTGATAAAGAGATATGGATCAATTAATTCAAATAGCAGTAGATTGGAGCTGGGGACACTAACACACAATTACACCGTCTTCACACACCAGTGCTCATAAATAGAAACATTTATATATGCATGTCCATAGTCTGCTTTTCAATAGTTCCTCACTCTGAGCACTGAACAAGCTCTGCAGCAGCAGCGTGCCTATGGCTATGAACATGACTGACTGTCGGGCCTTCTAACATCATCTTTTAATACAGGAGAAACAAGGCTTCATGAAAAGTTCACTGACTCTGGGTCTAAGGAAGGAAACGTACTATGAGTTGGGATCATGCTATCATGCCAAAAAATAAAAGCATGCTAAAATAAACAACCAAAATTGCCCACATTCATGTAAAGATATATCTAAGTGCCAGTGTTGGATGGGATCCAGTGACCAAGGCAAAAACAAGTATAGCAATTGGTACAAAGTACTCCCCGAATGTGACCTTACTACAGTACTAACTAAAGTAGGAAACAGATCTCTGCATATATAAATAAATTCTGGAGCAAAGAAATACCTGAGAGACACTAGACACATTGCACATACAGATTCAGGTACAGTGTCCTCTCTCAAACAGGGGCACAGAACCCCTGTTTTTCCATGGAGATCTTTTTCCAAATAGTAATCCTTGCAATATGATTGTCTCTAGAGCTAAGTTTGTATCTATAATCAACACTATCTCGATAACCAACATTGTATCTATAATCACTTCCACCTCTATAAACGACATTGTATCCATGATCAACTCTCTTTAACCAACATCGTATATATAGCCAACACTTGTTTTCTAACTAGCATCGTTGCAAGGTGAGGCCTGCTTGTTTGTCCCGGCCACCTGGCTAGCTTAGCCCGGAAATAACCACACAGAAATTGTATTCATTAAAACACTGCTTGGCCCATTAGCTCTAGTTTCTTCTTGGCTAATTCTTACATCTTAATTTAACCCATTTCTATTAATCTGTATATCACCATGTGGTAGTGGCTTACCGGGAAAGATTCTAACTGGCATCCGTCTCAGGCGGAGGATCCATGGCTTCTCCCTGACTCTGCTTTCTTCTTCCCAGCATTCAGTTCTGTTTTTCACACCTACCTAAGTTCTGCCCTATCAAAAGGCCAAGGCAGTTCCTTTATTCATTAACAACACATAAACAGAAGGAACTCCTACACCATAGCATTGTATCTGTAACTGTATTGATTAATCATTTTGTCAACATGACACTAGAGTCATCTAGGAAGAGGGTACTTCAGTTGACAAAACCCTCCATCAGATTGCCCAATAGGTAAGTCTCTGGGGCATTTTCTTCATTACTAACTGATGTGGAACAACTCAGTCTGCTGTGAGCCATGCAACACCTGAGCAAGAGGTCCTGGGTGCTATGAGAAAGCAAGCTGAGCAAGCCATGAAAATTAAAAGTAAGTCCCCCCCATGCTCTCTGCGTCAGTTCCTGGCTCCAACTTCCTGCTTGAGCTCCTTCTAAGACTCCGCTTTATGATGGGCTATAAACTATAAGCTGAACCCTTTCCTCCCCAAGTTCCTTTTTATCATGGTCTTTACCACAGCAATCGAACTCTGACTAGGACAGAAACCTGTGCTTGGTCATGGAGTACTGCTGGGACAGGTCTGGCTAGGATGTTTTGAGGAAAAGAGTATGGGTTTAGAATTTTGGGCTTGAAAAGTCATTCAGTGATCAGAGCTTAAGGGGCTGTTGTATCTATGAGTAAACTTCCTACAGGAAACCTGGATTTTATTTTCAGTGTTTTAATAACATTGTATTTTATCATCACATTAGAAAATCTTGGAAGGTATCAGACAGACCTTTAAGAATAAAATGAACCCAATTCACTAGACTTTATTTTTAAGTTAACTATATTTTTGTGGAGTATTATTTCAGTGCTGGAAATGGAACTGAGGGCCTTGTGCATAGCTCTGGCCTGACCATAGATTTCATAAGGGTGTTATGCCTATTAATAAAGAATAATCTGCAAAGATTTTAGGAAGTTTATCTTGATTAGATAAGTGTAGAGGCCCCAAGCCAGGCATGAAAACCATCACAGTCTCCAACATACCTGAAATACCCAGATTCAGGCATCCAGCAATCCCTGGGGTCCCATGCCATTCCTTACAGGAAAAGGAAGCACTCGAGTTTAATCTGAGATTATTTTTGAACGACAGCTTTTTATTGTTTCATAGGGTTGCCTGTATTCTTGGGATTTCTCATTTTGATGTTTGCTAAGTGAGTACCTCGGCAACTGACAGACTGCACAACCTACCTGGAAAATGTCCTCTCCTGTTCAGTCCCCTGCAACCAGCTGGGAGGCACAAGGCTACATGAGAGCATCAATTGTTTTGGTGTTCAAGAATCTAACTCCAACTTCCTTTTTCTAGGGACAGCCACTTGAGGAGCTGAGAATCAACAGTATTGAAAAATGCATGAAAAGGCTATCTGAATCTCACTTCACAGAAGATGCATTCAGGAGTGTTTGGAACCTCTGCCAACCTTAAGATTGTCTTCAGTAGTGCCAGACATGAAATGAAGCCAGCAACTGCTGGTAAATACAGTATAAACAAAGCCCCTCTTTTCTACTCCTTATCCTACCTTCAGAGACATCCTGGATCTGCAGATTTGCATATATTTGCAGGAGTTAAGTGGATCCCAAGATGCTGGAGATTTAAGAAGAGGGCTTTTTTTTTCAGGCAGGAGAGTGAATACTTTCCACGGTTATGCCTCTGTCTGCTATGTGGTTTAATATATTCAGTACACAGTATCTCTAGTACATACAGAATCCTCTTCCTGTACATGGGCCAGGCATGATGGCTTATGCCTGTCATTACAGAGAGGGCAATGCAGGAATATTCCTGCTAATTAAAGCCAGGTGGACTATATAATATGTTTCAGGACAATGTGAAAAGCAATATGAGACTCTGTCTCAAAATAACAATACAAACCTGAAAATAGGTGTGCGTGTGACAAGTAATGACATAGAGGAAGCAGACAGTGCCGCGGCTCGAGTATTGGTCATGCTGTCTTCAAACTCCAGGCACACATTCATCCTCATAAACTATCTTCACTTCAAGCAGCCAGATTACAGAGCCATGGCTCAGTTGCTTTTATTTTATTTTTATTGCAGTTTTTGTTTATTGGGAGAGTGGCACATGCATGAGTGTAGGGGTCAGAGGCAAATAGAAGGAGTTGGCTCTCTCCTTTCACCATGTGGAGCCTGAGGATCAAACTCACGTCTTCAGGCTTGGAAGCAGTAACCGTTACTTTCACTGGTCCAACATCTGATTATTTTAATCAACATACCATTTGATCTCAGTATGTCTGAAGTCGTGCCCACCCTGCAGGCTGCTGTGTTGGCCGGCTACCTACTGGAAGAGATTTCTGTGGGATACAGCACCCCCTAAGCCTTCTCCTGCTGTCTGCAGATGATGCTCATCTGGGGCCTTGAAGCAGAGACTGGGCCATGCTGTGAGAGGCCGAGCATGAAAAAACACAGAATCGAAGCTCCACGTGTTACAACCACCAAGGCATTCTGCAGAAAACCAATTATTTATAATATAGATGTAAGTGTTCTGCCCTTGTGTGCACCTTCTGTGAGAAGTTACCCATTAGGAACCCTTTCCGTTTGCTTTCACACTCAATCAATTTCACAGGGATCCTAAAAACAGCTCAAAGGGAAACTCAAACGTTAGTCTCAATGTTCACAGCCCTGCACAGGACATGCACACGCTACTTCTACTTTGTAAGTATGTTATAAAACAAGCTATTCTGTCTCAGTGAAGCTTCAGATAATTTTATATACATGAATTCATGAACTGGAATTTATAGAGAGAAGCATAAATTTCTCTAGGAGAATATAAATATTTCTTTCAACTTATACAATTGTGGAATTTAGAAATTGTACTTAGTCTTGAAGCCTGGTCTTTATGGTGATGTCAGGAACAGCTTGGGCAATATAGTGAAATCCTGTCCCAAAACAAACAAACAAATCCTCATTTAATAGAAAGCATTGGCTGTCTTAACCTTTTGGAATCTGCTCCAAGTCTTGGGTTTACAAAGTTTGGGTAAGTTGAAATCGTTAAAATTGTAAGATAAATCTGATATTTGAAAGTCAACTATTTTCTCCACTTTCAATTCTTAGATTTATTTTATTTACTTTTGGAGACTTATTTTCTTTTTTAGCTTTGTTTTTACTTATTCTTTGTGTCTTTCACATCATGCATCTCAATCCCATTCCTTTCCCCATCCCTTCATATCTGTCCTCTACTTGAAACACCCCCCCAAAAAGAAATAAAATAAAATAGAAAAAAAGGAAAAGTCAGTCTCCTTATGGAAGTTGTAGCATGACACAGAGTCATTGGTCTGGTTCAAGTCCTCTGGTTTCTGCTACACTGTCAATGCTGGCCCTCACTGATACTGTTGTTGCCCTGTGTCATGGAGATCCTGCTGCTTTGGGTCTATAGGGTCAGGCCCTCCATGTGTTCCTGCCGATCATAGATGGGGTGGATGTTGAGGTGGACCAACTCATAACCCTGATTCTGGGCCTGGGTAGTTGTAGGGTCGATCAGTTCACCAGCTCACCCCTGCCCATGCTGCCATATGGCAGATGAGGGGTGGGGCCAGATCTCCCATGCTCACATTCTCGGGTCAGCCCACCCCACCCCTGTCACCAGGCTCAGCTCTGCTGTGCTTTCCAGAGAAGGTGCAGGGTCTGCGTTCCTAAGTGTCGCAGCTGGTCAGCTCCCTTGCCAGCTGGAGGCAGTGGGGGGCATCTTTCCCTCCCCCCACCACTACACTGAAAATAAGGAAGGTGATACCACCAGTGCCCTTCCATGCCCTCAGCGCTGGCTCACCATCTTCCTTCTCTACAGGGCTTATTTTCCCAAGTGCTGTAGCTGGTGAGGGGATGGGTCAGGTCCCCCACCTGTTCCAGGTGACAAGGGACAAGGGGAGTCATCTTTCCCTCACCACAGGGCAGGCATGACCGGCTCTCCCATTTTCATGCCCTCAGGACCACTTGCCCATGCCCCTGCCAACAGAACTGTGGTGATATTTTATTTGTGATCTGACAAATAAAGCTTGCCTGAAGATCAGAGAAAGCTGAGTCACTACTTAGCCATAAAGGCACACACCTTTAATCCCAGCACTCGGGAGACAGAGACAGACAGATCTCTGTGAGTTAAAGACCTCCCTGGGCTACATGATATCGAATCTGTCTAAAAGAGAAACAGAGCTCACACAAAGGTGATCCTAGACTTGGGATCCAAGCCTTTAATCCCAGCACCAGGGAGGTGGAGACAGGAGTGAGATGGCAGAGAGGAATATAAGGCGGGAGGAGACGGGAACTCAGTCTGAGCATTCAGTCTGAGGATTAGTAGAGACAGGATCACCCTTTCATTCCTAGGTAGAAGTAAGAACTAGAGAATGGCTGCTCTGCTTCTCTGATCTTTCAACTTTCACCCCTGATAGCTGAATCCAGGTTATTATTAAGCTCAATTAAAATTCATGCTACCCGTGGGGTAAAGGGAACACTTCTACATTGCTGGTGGGAATGAAAGCTGGTACAGCCCCTTTGGATGTCAGTGTGGCGA
>LOJH01061294.1:0-10654 GCA_001685095.1 Ellobius talpinus
GATTCCCCTCTGTATGATGTGAATATGTTTTATTGCCATTGGTTAATAAAGAAGTTACTTTGGGCCTATAGACAGGGCAGAATAGAGCAAAGTGGGAAAACCCAAACAGAGATGTAAAGAGAGAGTAGTCAGAGTCAAAGAGATGTCATATAGCCACCTAAAGAGAAAGACACCTGCAGGAGCTTGTTGAAACCTTGGCAGTAGGCCATGACCTCGTGGTGATGCACAGATTACTAGAGATGAGTTAATTTAAGATATAAGAGCTAGCTAGCAATATGCCTAAGTGATTGGCCAAGCAGTGTTTTAATTGATACAGTTTCTGTGTGATTATTTTGGGTCTGGGTGTCTGGGAATGAACAAGCTGCCTCTATCAACTTACACCTGTACTTGGGTGTCTGTATGTGGATATCTGGGATGTTATTAATTCTTCAGGTAGAACCTATATTCTACCTAGTTCAAGTGAAAAATGTTAATATAAAATTTGTTTGTTTCCTAAAGAGATAAAATTTGTAAACTTAGCTGGGTGTGGTAGCACAAACTTTTAATTCTAGCACTTGGAAGGCAGGTGGATCTCTCTGAGTATAAGGTCAGCCTTGTCTATGCAAGAGAGTCCCATGCCAGTCAGGGTTACATAGTGAGACCCTATCTCAAACAAACAGAAAAATATGCATAGACTTATAAATCGGTGAAGGTTGAAAACAAATTTATGCAAGTCCTAGATATCCCCTACCCCTAAGTCATCATCTCTAACTAAGCAGAGTTCACTAAACATGGACAGTACACTTTTAATAAGGTTAGTAATTTTTTCTGAGGTTGGTAAATCATGGAGCACCCTGCAGTTAGACATAAATTTTAAAATTTTCATGACCTAAAGTCCAAACATTATCTTTCATGCTGCAGACTTTCATAATATCCCTCATTTAGTGCATTTCAGAAGTGAGCAAAATGGACAATTTTCCTTGCTGTTATTCCTACCTACATTAATATACAACTTGTATCAAAAAATCCATTAAACAGTTGTGGCTGCTTGAAATTCTAATATGCAGATGCAAAGCAAATTTATTTGTTTCTTTATTTAAAATATTTTTTATATTTTGAGAATTTCACACAAATATTGCAATTTCAGCATTTCTACCTCTCTATCTCCCTGCTCCAATTCCTCCTGTGTCCCCTCTCAGATTCATGACCTCTTTGTCTATAACCGTTATTGTTACACACACATACCAACTTGACATACATGGAAAGAAGGAACTTCAGCTGAGGGATTGACTCCTTCAGATTTGCCTGTGGCCATGCCTGTGAGACATTTTTAAAATTGTTATTTGATGTAGGAAGGCCCAGCCTCTTGTGTACAGTATCATTCCTAGGCAAGTGAGCCTGGGTTAGATAAGAACATTAGCTGAGAAGCCAGGGAGAGTGAATCAGTAAGTAGTATTCTTCTGTGGTCGCTACGCTAGTTCCTTGGTTTACTTCCATGATGGACGGTCATCTGTGAGTCAAACAAACTGTCTCCACAAGTTGCTTTTGGTCATGATATTTATCATAGCAACATAAAGAAAAGCAGGATTCCCCCAGCTCCCCCCACCCTGCCCATCCTATACACACAGGCAGACCTTCCTGGAAACTTACTGAGCCCATTTAGTGTTGCTTATGCTTTAGGGCTGACCAGTTGGGATTGGATAGCCCATGGGGGTTCTTGTCCTTGAAGAGACTGATTCTCTCAGCAGCCATTAGCTTTAGCTCTTCATCCAAGAGCAAGGCCATGTGAATTTCCCCACGTGAGTTAGCACACTGATTGTTGTCTTCATAGAGATCTTGTTCAGGCCAATGTGGTCAAGGTTATGTAGAGCACAGCAATGTTATTTTCCCCAGAAAATGCATTGGAGGCATGGGGGCATCACTTTTCCTAACTATTTTCTAGAAATCAAGGAAGCCCCAGGCATTCCTGTGTTCTTTCCCACATTTGTAGACATTCCAAATTTCCTTCTTGAGACATATCAGTATTAGATATTCCCATGCTCACGTCACACATTCATTATATTCTCACGTAACCTTAATTAATACCACAAGATCATACAGCTCAGCTATACAACTCCTGATTGTATATGCAAAAGCCTCTATATCCCATGGCAGAGAGACTTGCATGGCCATGTTCACATTACTGCTCTGCTCACAGTAGCTAGGAAATGAGACCATCCTACAGGTCCATCAGTGGATGAATGGTAATAAAAATTTGGTACTGATTTTTCTTTGTTACCTTCTCACTGAGTTCCACAGTGTTGGCCCCACTTTACAGTCCTACCAGCTGCTTATAAAGCTCCATCTTTCTCCTAATCCTGGCCAGCATTTATTGATGATAGTTTTGTGACGATAGCCATACTGGTAGGGGTAAGCAGTTTTAATTTGCATTTCCATGCTATTGGACAATCTATTTCCTAACTTAACATTTTTTATTATTTTCAATTATGTGAACATGTGTACATGTGTACATGTGTGTGTATCTGTGCATCTGTGTGTCTGTATGTGCTTGTGAGTGAAAGGCCAGAGATGTTCCATAGCCTGGAAGTGGAGTTACAGATACCTGTGATCTGCCTGATGTGGGTGCTGAGAATAGAAGCTGGGTCCTCTAGAAGAGAAGTGCATGCTGTTAACCACTAAATTCTCTCTCCAGGCCCTTTATTGGACATTTTGGAGATAGATTTATTGCCTATTTGTATTTCTTCTTTAAAACAGTTTTTGAGAATTTCGTCCATGAGTACAACATCTATTTTACTCCCACACCCTCAATTCCTCCAGCAGTCATGACCTCTTCTTTAATTATTATTGTTACACATGTATAAATATGTAGGTATACATGTTCACACATACATACATATATACGTATGACTTACTGAGTTCATTTAACATTGTTTGTATGTACATGTACCCAGGGATGACCTCTGTATTTCTTCTTTTGAGAACTGTCTATTTCATTAGCCCATTTATTGATGGTATGATGTGTGTGTGTGTGTGTGTGTGTTTATTTTGAGACAGAGTCTCACTGTGGCTGGCCTGGAACTCTCTTATGTAGATCAATCAGTCTAATCTCAAAGTCCTCAAGATCTGCCTGCTTCAGCCCCCAAGAGCTGGGACTAAAGGCGTGCCCCAGCACACCTGGCTTTGTACTTTTAACTTTTGCAGCTCATTGTATCTCAGATGCCAGCACCCTGTCAGGGGTTGGCAAAGACTTTCTTCCACTCGGTCAGCTGTGCTTTGCTCGGCGGACAGTTTCCTTTGCTATGCCGAAGGATTTTTTTTGTAAATTTTGAAGATCATTTTCTGAATTTCAGGAGTCCTCTTCAGAAAGGCCTCTATGCTGAAGTGCATTGCTCGTGTTTCTGCCTACCACTGCTAAAGTTCCAGGTCTCACATGAACGTTTCCATCCATTTTGAGTCTATGTTGCCAGACAAGCTGTAAGGCTGGTTTTATTCTTCTGTGTGTGCCCATACCTGTCACCCTGGACCATTTGTTGAGAACACCCTTTTCCAATACAGGTTTTTGACACTTTGAAAATTAGGTGACTGTCACTGTGTGGATTTAGCCACAGGCAGACCTTAATTCTCTTCCATACATCTAAATGTTTGTGTTGGTTGATAGTTTTTTTGTTACTGTAGGTCTGTAACAAATTTGATATCAGGGACTATTATTGTTAGCATTGCTCCTTCTGTGTAGGATAGCTTTGGTTAGCCTAGGTCTTTTGTGCTTCCATATGAATTTTAGATTTTTTTCCCTTAGTTTGGTGAAGAATATAATTGGAAGAAGAGAGTATGTTGGATGTGTAAATTACTTTGGGTTCTAGCCACCATGCCTTCCCTGCCAGATAAACTTTATCACCTTAAACTGTAAATGGAAAAAAACCACTTCTCTCTGAAGTCAGTTATTGATTATAGTGAAAAAAAGGAGTCATATACCATGTAAGAAAAGGAAAGAACCTGGTAAAGTTGGCTCACTTCTGCAGTCCCAGTATTTGGGAAGTGGAGTCAGGAAGAGCAGGAGTTGAAGGTCATCCTCAGTAATGCAGCATGTCTGAGACCAGCCTGAGATACAGGAAACCCTGTGTCTTAGTCTCTTTTCTACTTCCATGACAAAGCATCATGACCAAGGCAACTTATAAAAGAAAGAATTATTTGGTGCTCACCGTCCCAGAGGGTAATTGGGTTTATGACCACCATTGGGAAGAGCATGGTAGCAGGCAGGAAGGCATGGTACTGGAGCAGTAGCTGAGAGCTTACATGTTGAGACAACAACCACAAGACAGAGAGAAAAAGGCTCACTGGGAATGATGTGAGTTTTTGAATTTTCAAAATCTATCCCCAGTGACACCTCTTCTAACAAGACCACACCTCCAAATCCTTCCCAAATAGTTCTACCACCTGCAAAACAAGCATTCAAATATGTGAGCCTATGAAGGCTATTGTTATTCAAACCACCATACCCTGTCTCAAACAGATAAAACAAATAGGTACAATAAGGGCTTCTTTTAATCAGGCCATGGGCTTAAGAGAATGCAAAGGTAGGTCATGAAGTGACACAAATTGACTGCTGTTGCTGATGTTCTCGCCCTAGGGGAGATATAAAACAACATCTACCTCTCTTACTGGGGTCAAATTCACCCTGGAGAACCAATGAGTTCATTAGGCTTACTTAAAGAGCAACGGGTCAGAGGTTATGAGCAAGAGTGTAGATGACCTTAAAGAAACCACACTGGAAAGTCTGCAACCAACATGGATTACGACTGTGTGGGTGGGGGCTGATCTTAGTCCTTCTCATTCTTTATACTTCTGGTCCCTGCCCAGGGCAACATGCAATTATGACAGAACTGCATGTAGCTGATTAGAGAGAGTAGCTGGATCCTTGGGTGCAGGTCCTACATGCTTCCCTCCCCATATTTTATGGGAGAAGGTCAACAGTCAACAAGCCAAGCTGTGATCTTTTGCAAGCGGGCACACTTGAGTCATAAAGATGGTGGCACTTAGGCTCTGAGGATAGTCCTGTAAAACACTCGCAACACAGAAAACTGATGAAGAACTCCTAACTGGGCGACACAAACTACCTCTGAAGATTAATAAAGAAAAAAAGACAACTTATTAAGATGGTTAAGGAGTTGAAGAGGAACTTCGCAGAGAAGGTATCCAAGTATAAAATAATTATGTAAAATAGGCTCAATTTACTCATAATTGGCAAATTGCAAATTAAAAGTGAACCTCCTACACAATTATCTGAACAGCTTAAATTAAAAAGGCTGCATTGTCTAATGTGGCCAAGGATGTCAAGAGGTACTGGTGGAAGCATAAATTGGCAGAGCCATTTGGAGGTAGTTTAGTGCGATGTGCTGAGGATAAATATAAAGCAAATGTATGAATAGCAATTTCATACTTAGGTATGCACTCAACTATATTCATTACTTCTCTATTGCCGTGTATGGTAGTTTGAATGAAAATGGCTCCTATAGGCCAATAGGGAGTGGCACTATTAGGAGGGGTGGCCTTGTTGGAGTGGGTCTGGCCTTGTTGGAGGAAATGTGTCACTGAGGGGGACTTTGAGGTTTCAGATGTTCAACCCAGGCCCAGTGTCTTACTTTCTTCCTGCTGCCTGACAATGTAGAAACTCTTAACTGCTTCTCCAGCATCACATCTGCTTGTGTGCTGCCTTGCTTCCCACCATGATGATAATGAACGAAACTTCTGAACTGTAAGCCAGACCCCAATTAAATGTTTTCCTTGTAAGAGTTGCTGTGGTCATGGTGTCTCTTCACTGCAATAGAAACCCCAAGACACTGTGATAGAACACCATGACCAAGGCAATTTATAGAAGGAAGGTTTTATTTGGCTACAGTTTTAGAGGGATAAGAATCTGTCATGTCTGGGGACACGGCAGTAAGCAGCAGATATGGCAGTTGCAGCAGAAGCTGAGAGCTCACATCTTGAACTGCAAGCAGGAAGCAGGGAGAGTGAACTTGGAATTATGCAAGGTTTCAAAGCCTACCTTTTCTTCACCGGCAAACTTCTTCCAACAAGGCTAAGCCTCCTAAACCCCCAAACAGCCATGAATTGGGACCAAGTACTCAAATCCCCCAGACTAAAGAAAGCACTTCTCATTCAAACTCGGGCTCTTATAAGCTCATGCCCCTATCACCATGCAAAATCCATTGGTACAATTTCAAAAGTTCCCAGTCTTTCACAATTTAAAAGTCCAAAGCCTTTCTCAAACTCAAAATAATCTCTTAATTGTAACCTGTTACAAAAAAAACCCCCAAAACCAAATTATATACTTCAACATACAATGGCATTGAATAGACATTACCATTCCAAAGGAGAGGAATAGGGACATAGTAAGAAAACACTGGACCAAAGCAAGGCTGAAACCTATCAGGAAAAACACCGAATCCTGTAGCTTCATGCCCGATGTCTGAGATTTTAGTTCCAAAGGTCTTAAGATGGCCCTGACCTTTGCTGCCTGCAACATACATCTCTCTGTTGGACTGGCTCCACAACCTGTATGCAGCTCTTCATGGTAGATGTCTCATGGCTCTGGCATCTCCAGTATCTTGGAGTCTCCACTGTAACCCAGGCTTCATTTTCATAGCTTCACATGGTGGCATCTCACAGCCTCTTGACCTGTCAGGGCCCTCATGTAGGGATTCCCCTGCCCCATGCTGCTTGGCCTCAGCAGCTCTCATAAAACCTAGGAGGATGAATTCATGACTCCTTTAGTCCTGCGTCCTTCATGTCTCTAAAGCCAGTTATCATGAGAACAACACTGCTAAGTTTGGGTACCAGTTTGGGATGGACCCTCATCCCCTTGTATCACGTTAGCAACAGTTTTTGTTTGCTGTTGCTTTATAGGAACAGAAACTCCATAGGCCTTTCATTTTTACAAATTGGAAGCTTAGCAGGGTGGGGTCTTGCCCTAAGCACACCCCATTCTTTGCTACAGTGTATATCAGGCCTCTCTTAATGGTGAAAAACTCCTTTAATGATTATATATTCTCTTCTAGCACATTCTTTAGCTGTAACATTAACTTCCCTAGTGCTTCCTTTTTCTCTGAATTGCACATTTCCAGCCCACTTGTTCTTTTTCATTGTAAGCCTGCATAAGCATTATCAATAACAACCACATCATAGATTCGATGTTATGCTGTTTGGAAATTTTCTCTACCAAAGAAATTAATCCATGTATGTAGGAAGCTAAGGCCTATCAGGTCAAAAGGAGCCAACCTGGAGTCGGCCTGGAGCTGCCAAAGATCCTATCTGTGCCTAGCCAACAGTGACAAAGCAGTGTTTCCTGAGTGCCTAGCAACAGGCGCTGTCAGAGGTCCTGATCGTGCCTAGCCAATGGGAGGTGAGCATGAGATGTCAACTGTCAATGGATCAGAGCTCCTGGCTGCTGGGAGAGTTTATAAGATTTTCCCTGTTAAACAAATGAGTCTGCTGTAAGCCTTCCACCTGACTCCCGGCTTCTGTGTTAGTTTGACATTGCGCCTTTCCCCCATGCCCCGAGGAAGACATTAGGTCAGTAACACATGTATTAGTTACTCAATGAAACACCATGACTAAGGCAACTTATGGGAAAATGAGTCTATTTAGGCTTCTGCTTTCAGAGGGTTGAGTCCATCATGACCACATAGATGCCTGGGGTCTGGGTGGCAACCTGTAGCCATATGGGTGTCTGAGGGCCGTGTGGCCACCAGGGACATACTGATATGAGAGGTCTGTGTTGTCACCTGGGGCCATGGTGTTGTCCATGCCAGGGTTGCTGCTAAGGGTCATGTCTGGATCTAGGGTCCTATAGCAGCCAGAGTCTAAGTTGATGTTAATGTCTGTGGTTCCTGTTACCACTGAGAGCCATGTGGATGACCATTACCAGGGTCTGGTCAGTCACCTGAGACCATGTTGGTGTCCAAGGACCATGCTACTATTGGGGCCATGCTGATCTAGGTGGCCGGTGCTGCCATCTTGGTCCATGGAGACATCTGGGCATGGGCTACTCCTTAGGTCTACGCCTGGGTTCATGGCCCTGCAGTGGCTGGGCTTGGGATGGTGTCCATGGCTCCTGTTACCACTGAGGGCTCTGTAGATGTCCAGTGTCTTACCAGCTCCCTGAGATGATGTTGGTGCCCAGGGGCCATACAGATCTCGGTATCCTGTGCTGTCACTGGGCAGTGGTGATGTCTGGGCCTCAGCTGCTGCCAAGGGCTTGTGATGATGTCTACAGCCTATGTCAACCCAAAGGTTCACTGGAGCAAAGCTATATTTAGCCAGCCCCACCCTTTACTGTGACAGCTGGCCCCGTCCCTCTCTAAATAATACAGCAGGTGAGCTGCCTCCCCCACCCCGTCCCCCCCCNCCCAACTTGGGAAAGATGGCCCAACCCCTCCCCACAGCTGTGCACCTCACCTGGGCAGCACACAAGAGCTGGCCTTGTAGTCAGGATGCAGGTGAGCTGATCCTGAGGCCATGAGAGCAGTTGAACTGACACCATCCTCCCTCCTTTGGCATGTTGTGGCATGGATGAGAGCAAGATGCTCTCCCCCATCACCCATTACCTCCTGTTGCAGGTGAGAGAGTTGACCCCGGGAGAGCTAGCCCTGACCCTCACCAGCTGCAGCACATGGGAAAGTGAGCCCTGCACCGCACCTGGGCAGCGCACTAGAGCTGACCCTGCTGTCAAGGGTGCAGGTGAGCTAGCTCTGAGGGTATGAGATCAGGAGAACTGACCCCATCTCCCTTTCCACCCCTACAGCAGCTGGGAGAGTGGGTCTGCACCTTGACTGGGCAAAACAGTAGAGCTGGCCCTGGTGACGGGAATGTGGGTGACCTGGATCTGAGGACCTGAGAGCAGGAGAACTGGCCCTGCCCCTTGCTGCAGACTGTATTGAGGGAGTGTGGAGAGCTCACCTGGGTAGTGGCCATGAGGGAAAGTTGGTGGGCTGATTAACCCAGCTAACCACTCAGGCCCAAACCCAGGGCTGAGTTGGCCCACCCCACATCCTCCTCATCTATGAACTGTTGGAGCATGTGAAGAAGATAAACCTACAGATTCAAAATGGCAGGATCTCCATGACACAATAATGATATCTAAGAGAAGCCCCAGTGAGAGCCCATTATTGATGATGTAACAGAAACCAGAGGCCTTGAGACACACCAATGACTCAAGGCAATGAACACTTGCAAGTAAAGATGAATGAATTAAAGGGTAAATTGTGTGATTCAACAGGTCACACCACAGCTTCCACAAGATTCTCCTACTTTTGTTTTATTGTTTGTTGTTTATTTTTTCTTTTAAATTTGGTTTTGACTTTGGGGGGAGGTTGCAAGGGCAGAGGCTGGATGCAAGTGGATGGAGAAGTAAATGGGATCAGAATGCATGACGTGAAATCCACAAAGAATCAATAAACATTGTAAAAAGAAAGAATCTATCATGGCAGCGAAGCATGGCAGTGAGAAACAAGAATGTTGGCTGAAGTGGAAAGCCAAGGGCACACTCTTGAAGTATTAACATGAGGCAGTTTAAACACAAAATGATGCAAAGTTTTAAACCTTCAAAAACTACCCCCAGTGACATACTTACTCCATTAAAGCCACTGTCTTAGGGTTTTATTGCTGTGAAGAGACACCATGACCACAGCAACTCTTATAAAGGAAAGCTGTTCAGAGGTTTATTTCTTTATCATCATGATGGGAAACATGGTGGCATGCAAGCAGACATGGTGCTGAAGAGGTAGCTGGGAGTGCTACATCTAGATCTGCAGGCAGCAGGAAGTGACAGTGTCACATTGGCCAGGCCTGAACTTTTGAGACCTCAAAGCCTACTCCCTAGTGACCACTCCTCTAACAAACCATGCCTACTCCAACAAGGCCACACCTCCTAATAGCGCCACTCTCTATGGGCCTATAAGGGCCATTTTTCATTCAGATTACCACAGTGAAACCTCCTAAACATGCCCAAACAGAGCCAGTAACTGAGGACCAAGTGTCCAAACATTTGAGGCCATGGGGGACATTCTTATTCAAACCTCCATAGTCTTATTCAAACCACATTAAAATCACCTTTTAATTTAGCCTCTAGTAAGTTCTCAGGAAAAGGGCAGAAGATAACCAGAATCTCTTGTGGGAAGCCGCTTGTTTGTTCCTGGCTGCCCAGATCCCAAATAACCACACAGAAACTGTATTATTTACAATACTGTTTGGCCAATAGCTTAAGCGTATTTCTGGCTTACTCTTATATCTTAAATTAACCCATTTCTATTATTTTATATTTTACCATGAGGCTTGTGGCCTACTGGCAAGTTTCCAGCTGATGGCTAGTATCTTTCTCCTCTGATGGCTCCATGACTTCTCTTTCACTTCACCTTCTTTCTCCCAGCATTCAGTTTTGTTTTCTCAACTAACTCTACTCTGCTAAGCCACTGGCCAAAACAGCTTTATTCATTAATGAATAAAAGCAACCATATATGTTTTTAATGGTGCCAATGTGGACAAATACATCCACAAGAGAACAGAGTTAAGCCTGTTTTCTTGGTAGCAGCTATTTCTTGGGTAGGCTCTCTTTGTTAAAGGCAAGCATGTCTCATTTAAGAGAGATTTCCTGACTCAGCTTTAGCTGCAAAAACCT
>LOJH01061295.1:0-11010 GCA_001685095.1 Ellobius talpinus
CCCGCCTCAGCCTTCTCCCTCGGCCTCCGTTCGTTCGCTGCAGGACCAGGCACGAAAGTAAGCGAACCTCGCTGCCGCGGGCTCCCCCGTCCGCTCGCCTTGCACACCGCCCCCCCCCGCAGCCAGGTGTGTGCAGGTTGCCGAGAGGCACTTGTGCGTGGAGGGGCGCGCGGGGCGGTCCAGAGCGGCAGAGGGAATAGCGGGACCGTTAAGATGATTCGTTCCCTTGCACACTCTTGTTTCTGTTTGCCATGTGCTTTTAGAGTGTGGATTTTCTTTTTTTTTTTTGTCCTGTGTAAGATATTTATGAGCGAACCAGGGGACTGCACCACGTATTCTGTGTTTTCCTTATAAAGTTTTTAGAAGTGGTTCGTCCTCAGCATCTGCTTGTTTTGGGAGACATGCATGGTGAATTCCTACGGTGTATTGCAAGTTGCCTGGGGAGGATGAGGGTTTGGACTGCATGGAAAGACCCAGTGGCTTGTACTTTCGCTGTCAGTCTTTTCCTGTGGACTTTCCCTCCGCCCCTAGCACGGATCAGCATAAATGCCTTTGAAGAACTGATCTGTGATATATAGGGAATATGAGTCAAATACAAATAGTATGTACAGACGTTTTCTTCTATTTTAAGTACTTTGTAAGAGAAAAGAGAATTAGGGACTCATTTTGTCAGATAAACTGACAGCATTGTACGATGTAGCTCAGCCCTTGAACTGGCACCACAACCTTGCCCTTTGTTAAACAAAACTCTCGGAACTTAGGCTCCCCGCCAAATCTTGAGGAAAACACACCCCTAAGTGATAAATGTTATGTACCAACATTTGACTAGTATATTTATCCTTTTACAGATTAAAACAAAATGAAGATTTTTTCTGAATCTCATAAAACAGTGTTTGTTGTGGATCACTGCCCGTACATGGCAGAATCGTGCAGGCAGCATGTGGAGTTTGATATGCTGGTGAAGAACAGGACCCAAGGGATCATCCCTCTGGCTCCCATCTCGAAATCCTTGTGGACTTGCTCAGTAGAATCTTCCATGGAATATTGTAGAATAATGTATGACATATTTCCTTTCAAAAAGCTGGTGAGTGTTACGAACAAACTTGTGACTTGGGATGCATTTAACTGTGTAAATAGTTATGTGAATTTGCTGTAGATTTCTAGCTATTGTTTAAAATGTATGCAGAACTTCTCCTTATGATTAATATGGTTTGGGCATTTGATTATGGCCAGCAGTAATGATGGCTAATGGGTGCTGAGTACTTCCAAGTTCTAGGTGGGTTCCACAATGCTTTCTATTTACACTTATATGTTATACTCACTGGCCTAACAGTCCTGTGAGGTGAGTAATGTGCGTGCTAGGCCATGAGCAAAGTGTATAACACATACGTGTGCTACATGTATGGAACAGGCACTTAAACTAAGTGTGTAACATATATGGAACAGGCACTCAACTTTGAGAACAACTGGTATCTCAAGTGGAAGGAATGTTGAGAGGTTATTGTTTTGTATCCCTGGGTGTCCTAAAGCTCTCTGCAGACCAGGCTGGCCTCAGACTCAGATCTACCTCCTGCTCTCAAGTGCTGAGATTAAAGACGTGCACAACCTTCCCAGTTCCAGAAAGCTAAAAGTTCTGTTGTGTTGTTTTTATTGTTTTAATCAGTGAGAAGAGACATTGACATTTGACAGAAAATTCCAAATATTAAAGCTACCTTTAGGTTTCAGTATTTTAAATATCTCAAGATAGGCTGTCAAGTAATGCAAGTAGATGTCAAGTGTTTTGTATTATTTGCAGCAGCCTGAGCTGGGACCCAACAGGTCACATCCTCATCTTACCTCACAGGGCTTTGTCTTGTGGTGCTAGGATCCACTCTCACGGTGCATGCTAGGTAGGCACTATACCACTGCGCTGTACTTTCATCCCTTACAGTGTTTTTCAATTTGCCTTTTACTGAGGGGAAGAAAAGCATGTAGTTCATGTCCGGTGCCCTGGACAGCTGTCGGTGCCTTGGGCGGCTGTCGTCGGTGCTCTGCCGAAATGTTTCTTTAGGCTTATCTCCGACTCTGCTTGTTCTGGATTTTGCCTTTTTGAGTGTGCATTTAAATTTAAAGGCCTTTGCATCTGCTGTTTGCATACTTGGGATTATCTCTCCCTGGCTTGTTCTGGGACTGGTTGAGTAGTCAATTTGAAGGCCTCTCAGTTGCTGTCTCTCTAGAGAATCCTGTCTTTTACCACCTGACTTTGAGTAGTGAACTGAGTTGTTTCTCATAGCATTTATTGTTCTCTGAAAATTTTCCTGTTCATTTATTTGCTTGTGTTCTTTCTGCACTGCTTTACCACATTTCCGCCCCAGACATTCCCCACGTTGTGACAGAACTGTTTGATCTATTACTACATTTCCACATACTAGGTGCCTGGATGGCAGCTACATGTCCTAGGCATTCACATTTACAGAACGATGAATCAGAGAGTGCGTTATTTTACAGTTGGTGGCGATCGTGTGACGCTAGAGTTGAGTACTAATTGTTTCTTTATATCCGTTAGGTGAATTTCATTGTGAGTGACTCAGGAGCTCATGTTTTAAATTCTTGGACTCAAGAAGACCAAAACTTACAGGAGGTATGCTTAGATTTTGAAAATTGTCTAAATGTGTAAAACTTCCTAAGGATGATTAATTTTTTAAAAAATTTCTGAATCTTTGCGGAGTTTTAAAATCTCAAGTTATATGAAAAGAAACAGCTCTTTCCATTCCAGTCACACCCTCCCCAAGCAAATCTCAGCTCTAGCTTCTGGTTTTTATTTACATGTTAAATATAATTTCTACATAACATGTCTTAATTCTTAATTTAAACATTATTCTGATTGTTAGTGATGATTTACTAAGACCCTTTCCCCATGCCTTTCCCTTGTTCTTTCTAATTGTTTTATCAGAATTTTTGTTTAGAATTCTGCTTTTGTATTATTCATAAAAGCATTGTTCACTGCTTTGCCAAATATTGTTTATTTGTGGAATATTCTTTATTTATATTGATTAATATGTTTGCCAAATATTTTTTCATTTATTATTGACTATTTGTGAAATCTATAATTTCCTTTTTCTTTCTGTATACCTGTCATTGTTCACATCTCTCGAGATCCTCAGCCTTTCTCTGACCACCAGTGATCAGATAGTTGAGCAGTTTGCTGCAGCCCAGTTTGCACTGACTCCGTGACTCCATGCGCTTCTGCTTTTCGCATTGCATTGTTTCCTCTCTGATCGCTTGTCTGGTAGAGTGTGGTCTCCACAGTTCGTGTAACGTGGTTCTTTTTATCGCTGTGTTCAATATAGAAGAAATACTTTCTCAGAAGTGTGAGGGTCTCGCTCCACTCTGTTCAGCTTTCCGTTGATGCTGCTGAAGAAGGCCAGTGCCATTTTACGTAAATTCCAAAGGCTTTAGGAATCTTTTCTTTCCTCATTTATATCCTGAAAGTATTCAGTGAGCCTTAGTGGGTCCTTTCTCATTTGTTGGGTTGGACCTTACATTCTTAGTTCAGAGAAAATTCTGAGTTGTATGTTTGATACTGTTCTTGGGTCTGTGTTCTGTGTCTTTCTAGAATATCTTTTGATGGGATGTTGGACTTTCTGGGTTAAAGTCATTTTTCTTATTGAGCACTTGTGTTATTTGACTGCTTGAGCCTTCTCACTCTTATTTTTTAAATTATATTTGACTATATTTTAATTTCTAAGAGCTTGTCTTTGTACTTTAATTATGTCCTTTTTGTCAGTCTTCTTGTTTTATGGTTGCATATGTATTTTAGAACTGGAGGTTATTATGGTTTATTTGAAGGTCAGTTTTGATCTTTGTGTTCCCAGAGTTTTTTCCATGATGAGACTGTACTTAAATGCCTGCTGACCTTTGGCTGTGCAGTCTTGTTTATCAGCAAGGCTCTGACCAGAGAGTCAGTTGTGGGTAGGTATTCCTCACTGGGCTTCCCTGTGGTATAGCCAGTTTTTTTTTTAAGGAACCTCAAAATGTCACAGTCAACAGATCGTCTCTTTGGGACCCTGCAAGTTCCCCAGAGAAGGTCGTCTACTATTTTACCTGTGTGCTGTGAACTTCATTGTCAGGTTCTGCCACTCACAGGTGGGCTCTGAGAGTCTATTTAATCTTGCTACTTTAAATCTAGTACTCTTTGTTATCCAAGAATAGTTCTAGTTATGTGGTGATTTAAAATTTAAATTATAGTTCTTTTGTAGCCTTTGCCATGTTTAGATGCTTAGGAAGCCGCCACAGGCAGAGTTCCTTTATGAGACAGGACATATAGGGGACAGTGCAGCCTTCCATAAAGCTCTGCTGGGCAGTGCTAGTCCAGGACCTTGCCTTGTGGTCTGCTGTGCTCTGCGGTGTGTGTGCATGGTGCTTTGCTAATGTGACTCTTTGTGCGTGGTGGTCTGGGAAACGTAATTGGTCAATGGGTTAGGGTCTGAGTCAGTTGCTGTGTACTGACATCAGGCTGTTTGTTCATTTTTCAGCACCTCCCTCAACCTTGGTTTGTATGCTGCTTGGTGCCTCCTGTAACTGGAGTTTTCCTGTCTTGCAGCAGCTCTCCAATAAACACACTGAGGCTTATATTAACTGTCTATGCTTGGCCAATAGCTCAGGCTTATCACTCATTAGCTCTTACCTTTTAAGTTAACCCATGTTCCTTATTTACACTCTGCCATATGGTACCTTTATTAGCATGGCATGTTCATCTCTGTTCCCTCTGTATCTGGATGGCGACTACAGACTCTGTCCTCCTTCCCAGCATTCTCAGTTTGGTTCTCCCGCCTAGCCTTATTCTGCTCAGCTATTGGTCATTCATCTTGTATATTAAGCCAATCACAATGACAGATCTACAGTGTACAAAGGGTTATTCCACTGTACCCTCCTACTCTGAAATGTATCTCAGATTCTGTGGGGTGCATCATCCTCTTGTCTCTTTTCTCCTGGAGGTGCCGAGATGTCAGCTTGTTCAGTCCTGTTACGTTCATTGCCATTTTTTTCATTGTTATATTCTCGTCGACTTTTCTCAGACTGCTCTTACTTGTCTATATTGTCTCCTTTTTATCTGTGGATTTTGTGCTTTTTTTTTGTGGTAGGAGTGTTCTTGGGGATTACACCTATGGCTTCCTGCATGCTAGACAAGCACTGTACCATGAACTGGATCCCCTTTGTAAACTTTTGAGACTTTGAATTTATGCCTCACCTTTGTTAGCTAGTATAGATGCCTGCCCCATCAGGACTGATAGATTTATGTTTTTAAAAGTTACTTTATTGTTGTCTTAGTGGAGGGAGCACAGATAAATTCAGGCTAAATTTATTAAGTTTACCATTTATTATTTAAGAACATGGAATATCTGGTAGCTTTTGTTTACTGCTATTGCTTAATTTGGATAGAAGGTGTCAGTCTACTAAATTCTTCATTGGTGACATAGAAATATTTGAATTAATTTATTTAATTTTTTTCTGTTAATGGATGTCCTTCAATGGAAATAACCCCTTCCAAGGTGAGTTTTAATAGAATGCTTTAAAAACTGTGTTTATCACAGTGTTTGGTCTTAAATATTTGTGATCAGTCATTTAAACTGTAAGCATGCCTGACTTGTCATTTTGAGGTACTGAAGAAATAGCATTTTTATTGGCATAGCTTTATACTTTTACCTCTCCAGAATATTGTTAATAGTCACTATCTTTCAGGAAGTACCATGAAAAAAAACTCATGGAGCCATTCTAGCTGTGTGTGAATAAAAACGAGCACACATTGTGTGGATCCTCCTTTTCTGCACCCCTGTGGCATATCTAATAGTAGATGACCGTAAAAGAAGTTGCTGGACAATGATGGCACAGGCCTGTAATCCCAGCATTCAGGAAGAATAGGCAGGGAGGATCAGGAGTTTAAGATCAATCTAGACTCCGTAGTTAGGTTGAGGATATCCTGGGCTACGGCAGATGCGGTCTCAAAGAACCAAACCCAGTATATCTAATCAAGTGTCCAGTGTTGGGAGGAACCCTTCCTTAATACCTCCCTCAGTGCTCTGAAGTTGACTGTGTACCAGGAAGAAATGCCACTGTGAGGACAGCTCTAGCCAGCCACTGATGTTGAAAAGACGTTTCTGTGTGACGTGTATACAGTAAGTTGTGCTTTGGTTACCCTTATCACAACCAGTTGTCAGAAGTCCTCAAGGACAGGGAGTGAAGTCAGCTGGCTGCAGATATTTGGGCGGAGGGGCTTTAGACATCCTTTGCTCTAGTTCCCTTCTCAGGCGAGCACAGGCCTGAGACCCCAGCCACCAGGGGTGCTGGTCTTTCCGTTATGCCACACATTTCCAGCCTGTATACATGGTTTGTACAAAACAGTAGTCACACTGTAGGAGTTTAGATCTTACTTTCGTCTGTTAAATAAAGCTTGAGAATGCCACTGTTGTGAAATAGGTTCTATTATTACTGTTTATTTTCAGGTTAGGTGAGGAAAAGGGCCAGAAGAAGTTGACAAGGGTCACATAGTTAATAAAAGGCTGAACATAATTACAGTTCATTTCTGACTCCACAGTGTCCTTCTGCTGCTTTCCCCTCTTATCAACCAGGGCTTGTTAAGCTTTTCCTAAATTACCGGGGTATATGTCGGTTTATGAATCATATTTTTCCTTCTTTGGTTACTTTTTAAAATAAACACTGCACATCTAATTAAAGAACTTTTTCTCCGTGTGTGCATATGCAGCTTGCATGCTCCCTAAGCTTCTTCATCTCTTTCCTGTCAGGCTGTGACGGAATACCCGTCAGAAGCAGCTTAGGGAGGATGGCTGTCTTTGGGTTTACAGTTTCAGAGGTGTGCAGTCCCATCATGGCGGAGGAGGCACAGTGGTGGTGGCAGCCCTGTTTGGAGCCGTCTGTGTGGGGCTCTGAGGTTGGCATATCAGGAGGCCAAGTGGGAGAACAGTAGCAGGGCCAGGCAGTACCCCTCAAAGCCCTGTGTACAGTGGCTTACGTTTGCACTGTGGGGGCCTAGACCCAAAGGTTTCACAGCCTTGAAAAAAGTGCCACCAGCTGGGGTCCAAGTGTTCAGGCATGTGAGCCTGTAGGGGCTATTTCGACCCAAGCCATAACAAGTACAAGTTGTTTGTTGAAATACTGCCCACTTTTCATTTCCTTTCTGGATTAGTGGTGCTGAAACCTGTTTGTAGCAATTGAGAGATGCCAAACCAGTCTTTCTAAACAGCTTCACGTTAGCAGTGCTCAGTACCAAATTCATAGTGTGCGCTGACTCTACAGACCAATATTTAAAGAAAGAAGCACAAATACACTTGTATTTTCAGCTGTTACAAACATGTATTTACGGAGTACAAAGTGATATTTTAATACATATTATCAAATCAGGTAAATAATATTTGTCTCTGCAAAAATTTAACATTTCTTTTTGGGGTGGGGGATTGACACAGGGTTTCTCTGTAGCTTTGGAGCGTGTCCTGGAACTAGCTCTTGTAGACCANTGCCTCTGCCTCCTGAGTGCTGGGATTAAAGGCGTGCGCCACCACCACCTGGCAAATTTAACATTTTTTGAGACTGAAAACTTAAAATTCTTTCTTGGGCTAAGGATGTAGCTAAGTTGGTAGAACACTTAAGTAGTAGGCGTGAAGCCCTGCATTCAGATCTGCAGCACAGCATGAAGCCGGGTGTGGTGGTGAATGCAGTCTCAGCGCTGGAGTTGAAGGCAGCTGGTTCTGAAGTCAAGATTGTCCTCAGCTGCATAGAGTTTGAACCTAGCTTGGGATACCTGAGACCTTCTCTAAACAATCTTAGCTTTAAGAAGTGTGTACAATATATTGTCATTATGTAAAATTACCTTACAAACCAGTTCTCCTTTTCCTTCTACTCTGGGTCCTCCTGGGGATCAAACTCAAATTGTCAGGCTTGACAGAAAGCTCCTTTCTCCACTGGGCCATTGAGCAGCCCTACTTCCTTATTTTTGATGCTAAAGCTAGGTCTCTCTGGCTGCTTGGATCCTGTGAAGGTTTCTCCTGTGACCTAGAAATGACAATGTACAAATGCAGTGAAAGTGATGCTTAGCACATGTACATTGTGTGCTGTTCTAACCTGGTAATCAGTTCTTAATAGTCTTTAAGTCCAAAACGACTGAAGCCCGGAACGGTTTGACACTTCTGAGATGGCTGCAGTACAGCCTCCTGTTTCCTCCTCCTCCTCTTCTGTTGTTTAGTTGAGTGAAAATGTGTCACTTACTTGTTTTTTTTGTTTTGTTTCTGAGATGAGATTTAACTATGTAGCCCTGGCTGGCTTATAGCTGTTTATGTAGACCACGCTGGCCTGGAATTCATCAAGATCCACCTTTGTCGTCTGCCTTTCAGGTGCTGGAATTAAATGCATGGGCCACCACAGCTGGAGTGTTAAGATATTTTCTTTTGAAAATAATTTAATATTAAATATTGGTAGGGTAGATTATATTGCTTATTATATCTTATATTAATGTTTTATAATTACTTTGAGTGTTTTGAGATACTCTGCTATAATATTAGAGTTCATGATACTCAGAATACTAAATAAATTTATGAAATTTTGTGCTAATACAATATTACATGAAACCTTTGAACATCCTTGTTTGTTCATTCCTCAGAATCTGTAGTGTCAGGAAGTGTATGAGATTATATGTTTTATGGTTAATATGCTGCTTGAGCTCTCAGTCAAACAGTCCTCCTTCCTCACCCCCGTCAGTAGCTAGGACCACAGGCGCATGGCACACAGACAACTTTTTTAAAAAGCTGTATTGAGAATAATTCATATACCATGAAATTTTTCTACTTAAAGTATAAAATTATAAAATGTACTAGTGCTAAAATTTCAATACATCCGCAGCTATGTGTAGTGATTAAAGCAGTCACCACCTCAAAATCATCCCCATATGCATTGTTATTAATACTTCTTAATCCCTTACTTCCAGACAATCACTCGTCTGTCAGTTTCTCTATTCAGGTCTTTTCATGCTAATGGACTTCTGTAGTATGTGGTTTTGTGACTGGCTTCTTTGACTTTACATTTACATCCTGTTTAAGGTTTATCCATGGTGTTGTTATTTATTGTGTGTGTGCGTGATGTGTGTCTGTGTACCCATGTGGAGATCAGGGCAGCCTTGGGACCTTTCTCTCCTTCCATCTTTACCTGCTTTTGCACTGAACTCAGATCCTCAAGCTTGCGTCATTAGATAGCAAGAAAACTGAGCCTTCTCTCCAACTCTCTTCATTATTATTATTTTTTTCTTTGGACTGTTGTATTGGGTGTGTGTGTGCCTCATTTTGTTTATCTCTCAGGCATTGGACATTTGGGGCTGTTTTGAATAATGCTGGGAACACCTGTATATATGGTTTTTGTGTGAAAATTATGACCCCTTTCTGGTTTGTTTTTTGATACACATTTAAGAGTGGAGTTGTTTGCTGACTTGGTAACCTGTATTTGACACTTTGAAGAACCGCCAAGCTGTTTGACAGTAATAGCTGCAACTTTGACCCCTTCCAGCAGTGAATGGGGGTTTGCTTTTCTCTAAGTGCTTGTCAGTGTTTATTATCTGACTTTGGATTCTAGATGCCTAGTGCATTTAATGATACTCCATGTAGAAATTGTTATTTCTGCACTGAGTAACATCAAGCATGTATTTCTTCATGTGTTTACTGGCCATTGTGTACAGTCATTGGCAAGTTTCCTACTTAGCTCCTATGCCTGTGTTTTAAATTTGTCTTAAAATTTTTTATTACATTTATGTGGGGAAGTGGGGTTTCTTTGTGTGCCACTTGTACAAGTGAAAGTCAGAGAACAGCTTTGTGGAGTTGGTTCCTCTTCTGCTTTTGTATGGGTTCTGAGAATGGAAGTCAGGTCATCAGGCTAGGCAGCATTGAACCATCTCACGGTGCCGCTCTGGCTTCACGTGTGCAAGGCTGATCCACACATGCCCCTGGGCTGTCTTTGCGCTAGTCCGCTCTCTCAATAACTGCTGCTTTGAACAGTTTTTAAGTAGGTTAATTTCAGTCTGTCTTTCTACTTTGTTCTTTGAGATTGTTTGGCTGATTTGGATCCCTTGCTGAATCAGCTCTGTAAACACGAATCAGCCAAGACTACTAACAGGAGCCACACTGAAGCTTTGGGTGATGTGCATCTTAGCAGTATAAGGTCTTTCAGGCCTTGAGGACAGGAAGTTGTTCTGTGTCTCTAGATCTTTAATTGCTTTATCAGTGTTTTGTAGTTTGGAGTGTAAGCTTTCTATTTATTTTGTTAAATTTATTAAGTATTTTTTTCTTTTAAGAGTTATTGTAAAATTTTTTCTTAATTTTCTTTTGGATTATTCATTCTAAGTGTATAGAAATACAATTAATTTTTTGTTTATTGATATTATATCCTGTAACTTTGATGAATTACTAAATTAATTGGCAGTACTTGGGATTGAACCTGTAGCCCCATGCATGCTAGACAAGGGCTCTCCCACTGAGCTACAGTTGCAGCCTGGTGTTCATTAATTCTAGTAGCTTTTTAATGGATTCCTTGCGGTTTCCTGTACTCAACATTATGTCTCCTGCAGTGTAGGAATAGTTCTACTTCTTGTCCTCCACTCTGAATCCATACATTTCCTTTTCTTTTCTAATTGTCCTGACTAGAGCATTGAAGTTGAACATGTATAAGTGGGGAGGGGGAGATGCGAGTCAAATAATCCCAAGATAACTCGAAAAGATTTCAAGATTATTTTTTTAAATGGTAGCTCTTTTTTTTAAGGTTTATTTAACTTTTTTTATTTTATGTGCATTGGTGTGAAGGTGTCAGCTCCCCTGCAACTGGATCTTTAGACAGTTGTGAGCTGCCATGTGGAGAGGTTTTTAGAAATCCCTTAGTACCGTGAGAATAAGGGCTTTGTTCCACCGTTCTTAATTCTTTTGATTTGTAACCTGCCCAAGCTAACGCCAAAAGATTTCAAGATTATTCTTTGTAGTGATA
>LOJH01061296.1:0-11010 GCA_001685095.1 Ellobius talpinus
AAGAAGGGAGGTGTATCTGTGGAACTGGGAGAAGAAGAGAAGAGACTACTGGGGGAGTCACAGGTAAGGGAGGATGGACTCTGGGGGCACCAAGAGCTGGGAAGCAGTACCACAAGGCCAAAGGTCAACTTGGCAAAGACACCTCAGCAACCAAAGGAGTGAAAGGTGCCAAGAGAGAAGCCGCCACTCAGTGCTGCCAACCTGCCCAGCATGTGTTTCGGGAGGGGTGCACAGATTGTGACCTCCTTCTGCCTCCATCTGCCTCTGGGAGGGAACTGTCACTCAACCACTCCCCAGATGGAGACTCTGAGGCTGGAAGAGATAACCTGTGGCTAAGGCCAAAGGCAAATGACCAGCCAGTCTTCCCCACACTCCTATACACAGCCTGGCCCTCCTCACACCCGAGAGCCTCTTTCCACATGCAAGCCATCCTTGGGCCCAAAGGTGCTGTCCTCACCTCAGAAATGAGCCACCTGAAGCCCAAAGGGAAGAGAGACCTGGGGGGGGATCAGGTTTGCCTCAAGCAATGTCCTTCCGTGGATGCAGCATGAGTGCTCAGTGCCTCAGACCCCACCTCCTGAGGCTCCCACCATCCTCTTGGCCTCTGCCCAGTGCTGGGGTGGCACCATTTCCTCACCAGCTGGAAGACGTGGGTGGAAACCCTGGCCAAGGACAATACAGTCGGGCTCCCACCCTGAGGAAGGAAACAACCTCCCCTAGACCTGCACTTTCTCTGCAGCAATCAGCCTGCATGCACAGGCATTTCTGAACCCTTTCCAAGTTACAGTAATTTCGAGGACAATGGCTGTAAATGACGCACAGCCTGACCCTCAAGGCACCCTGGAAAAGGACATGGCAAAAGGAGGCCTGTAGCACCTCACCACCAAGAACATGGAGGTGGACAAGTTGACTCCAGTCCATTCTTCTTCCTTAGTGTGACTGCAAGCAGGCACAGACCCTCTCAGAGCCTTGGTCTACCTGTCTTGTCACCTCAAGAGTTCTGGCCTTGTCCCTCCTGTGTTTAGTTTCTGAAGTGCCTGTCCCTGGTCCTTAGCTCAAAACTGGGGGTTCTCCATTCCCAAGGTTCTACCTCCCTCTCGTGATCAATCCACTCACCAAGAGGAAGCATGCTTTTTCAGGTCCCAGTGTCTCTCATTCTCCCTTTCCATCAAAATGGTGGTCCCCCCACATGCCCAGGAAGCCCCCCATCTCTCCTGAGGTTCGGCTGAATGTAGCTGCCTACTGGCTCAGCTTCAAGACCTCTGAATTCCCATCACTCCAGACTGTGTACATAGATTGTGAGTGCCGCACCCCAAAAGAGCCCTCAAGACTGCCATGAGAGATATCCCCCTCCCTCTGTGTACCTTCCTGAGCAAGGTAGCTTGGGGAGCAAACTCAGGAGCCCCAACTCCAGCAAGCACCTCCATGGACATTCCCACAAAGTGCCCACTAGATTCTCAACTGTCCCTAAGTGTGGCCACAGTTTCCACTGCTCCCATTGAGCCCCTATCCCAGTCTCCCCTCACCCCTTCAGAATACAGAGTTTCTGTGCATTAAACTGAATTTCCCCACTGCCACCACTGCCGGGCTCTAGCCTTTTGGGAGGGTATAACATACAAAGGAGCTTTCAGGCCTCGGGAGAACTGGACCACTGTGAACCCAGATGATACAAGGATCCAGATGATCAATGGACCTATCATCAGGGGACCCCTGGGTCTTGTACCAGCCTCCACTTTCCCCCACTCTGTACTTCTATACAGCAGGAATCTCAGCACCCCCACCTTCAGTTGAACCCAGAATCTCATCACTTCTCATTTCCAACCTGACCACTTTGGTCCTAGCTCCAACTTCCAACTGTAGTAGTAGGCAGGAGATAACCTGATTTTGGGGAGGGAGGGCGATAACCCTGATGTCACCTCCAGGCTGCTATCCTAATTGCAGCCATGGGAATCTTTCATTTCAACCAGACCACCCTAACCCATCAGAATCCTCTAGCAGTGTGGAACCTCCAGTGGCCATCCTCTCCCACCTCCACAACTATCCACCTTGATAAGTTATGGGGTGGGGAGGGGTCTCATCCTATAGCTGGCTCTGGTCACTTGTTCCTGACATGTCTCTGTCTTAATGTCTCTCCTGGTAGCAGTACCCAGGGTGGGGTCCCTAATGTTAAGCCCACCCTCAGACCCTGTTCTAGGCAACCTCATATGCCCCTCTGCTCACATGGATATGTGCACCACCTGCCTCTGGTCTGTATCTCCCACCAGATGTGGAGGATGTGGCCTGGACCACTGCATGATCCCCAGCACTCAGTGGTACTCGGTGAACACCTGCTGGATGAAGGTCTTCTCTGACAAAGCTGAGAAAGGAAGGAAACTGAGGCTCGGAGGCTGGGTGAGCCAATGGTCCTGAACAAGTGCAATGTTTGAACAGAAGAGCTCTGAACCTCATATGAGGCCAAACAGGCTCTTTCTGCACCAGCTTCTTATTATGCGAAAGTGGGGTCTGAGTCAGTCCCCTGAGTTGGGCTATGCACCTAAGACCAAATGAGGATACACGCTCCCAACCAAATGCCAAATGCCCATTCAGACAGCCCTTGGGGATTAACCAGTAGTGCACACCCCAGGAAAGGAGAGGGAGAGAGGAGGAAGGGAGAGAAGGGAGGGATTTCCTTTCGCTCACTGGCTGGACTTTGCAAAGTGTGACTTTGGCACCACATAATGTAATCTCTGTGGAAACTTTCCCAGGTCGTGCCAGGGAGAAGTCGGTCTGTTCAACGAGGTCATGAACACAGGGATATGGACACCAGCCCTCACTCACAAGCAAACACCCATTCACTGACGGCTTTCAGCTCTGTGTGATATTCGGAGGTTTATTTTCTGTGTCACTCAAGGTGGCTCACAGGGCCTTAGACACACTAACCACACGCTCAACTATTAGTCAACACCCCAGCCTCTCCTGCATGTTCTGAGTCTACCTCACCAACAAGGCTCAAAACTCCAGATATAACAAGGCACGCAGTAGGGTGTCTCACCTCTCTTGCACTGCTCCTTCCCAGGTGAACGCATCCCATGCCTTTCTCCTCAGGGTAGTGGCTGCTCCACTCGCAGGCCCCTGAATGTGTATTATGATCTTACACAAGGCATCATGGCAACACACAAAATGGCAGTTCTTCGTTTTTATCTTCCAGCAGACCTTCTAGATCTTTCCACACAGCTTTCCCTCTGTTTCATCTCATGGGAAGCTTGGTGTACCCCACCAGGCCTGACTCTGAGGAGGGCTCAGTGGCCACACGGCACCATTCTGCAGAGGCACAAAGCCTCTGGAACACAGACACTTCCCAAGCATCTTTACAGAAACCTGCATCTTGGGGCTTCCTGATCCAAAACTTCCAGGAACTTCCAGGGCATGTTGGTATACTTCTTTAATTGGAACATTAAGGAGGCAGAGGCAGGCAGATATCTGGGAGTTCAAGGTCAACCTGGTTCACATAGTGAGTTGAGGCCAGCGAGAGCTACGTAGTAAGACCCTGTTTCAGAAAGCAAAATAAAACAAACAAAAAACTCCCAGGAAATCCCAAACTCCCTGTTGCATACCTCACACCTCCTCTGTCCCTACAGCCTCCTTGCTGCAAAAGCTCCTCCTCTTCCCTTTTTCTGCCTTACAGGCATCAAGGGGAATCCTACCCTAGGCCCCTTTCACTAGCTGTTACCATGGCTACCACATTTCAGTTTAGAGAGTCCTCCTCAAAGATCCCCGTGCCTCAACTCCTAAGCCTAGGCTACAAGGTAAGATCTAGGCCAGCCCCGCTACATAACGAGACTCGCGCGCGCGCGCACACACACACACACACAGCTGCATGGGAACAAGCACAGCACGTGCTTCACCCACCCCAGCCCCCAGGAGCTCTGCACCTGCACCTGGCCCAGACAAAACGTTAGCCAGTTGCCCCATCTCCACTTGCTCACTGCATGCTCACAAGTGCTAGAAGATTCCAGACATCTCTACCATACAAAAGAGAAGGCTGAGGCCCAGGGAAGGGTGAGGCCTGGGAGCGGGNGGGGGGGAGAAGCCAGCCTCTAGACCACTTCTCTAGCAGGAAGCCTGCTAAGGGAGGCCAGTGGCTGCTCCCTCTCCATGTTCCATGAGCCATGGACAGGCAGCCACAGGTCACAGGGGTGCGCAGCATACCTGAAATCAGCCACATACAGAGGATGAGTGTGGAAAGCCACAGAAATTTCAGCTTAGAATAACACATTGGTCACCACACCCTTCACTACCCATCCATCCGGCAGCTGCCTGCAGGAACGTGAGCTTGGCTTGCCTGGTATCCTGAGTCCCCTCTCTGTGTGACATCTCATTCGCCAAGGCCCGCTGGGGGAATACTAAGAATGGCTCACCGCCTAGCTTCTAACTCTAAGGTGCCAGGCCAGCAGAGGGGAGGCACCTGAACAGTGCCATGGGTTTGCCCAAACTTTGTGATCTCCACCTGGTGGCCACAGGAATCACAGCAAAGGGGACTGTCACACTCATCAGATAGGGTCCTGTGGGACAGGCTGTGGGTAACCTCACCCCTGAGCTCCATCCACCATGATCCTAAGGAGCAGTTCCCTTAGTCATGCAGGAGCATTTGTCAGGCACCTACTGTGTGTCAGCATGGATGAGACTCAGGAAGCTCCAGAGTCACCGATGGCAAGGTCCCCTTTCTCAGGGTTCAATGCTGGAAGGCCAGAGAGCTTTGTTTGTTCCAGCCTTGCTTGCTGAACTCTCTCTGAGCCCCCCTTCTCTGTGTGTCAATCAGAACCAATATGGCCTCAGAGAGTGCCTCTCAGGATCTAAGAAGAAAAAAACGCTATGTGAGGCCTACCTTAGGTCTAGCAGGAACTCTGAACTTTCTCCAGTGGGGACATCAGGCCATCACCCCCACAGACCAGCACCAACTGTTTACCCCATCACAAGGATCCCCTGTAGACCCGAGCCCTGGACACTCCCACCTCTAGTGACCAAGGTCCTGAATGGAAGACTCACTGCAGGCTTCCTGCCATGGCAGAGCCTAGCCTGGGACCACCCTTGAGGTAGTCAAAGGATCACATGCAGTCAAAGGGTCCCAGCCAAAACAGGCCCCTAAAAGTCAGACAGGAGCCCATAAGGAAGGCCTGGTGGGGACTGCACCCACAGGCGCACCTGGCCCGTCCCTAAGGGTGGCAGACAATCAGCACTGGTTGAAGCAAGCCACAAAAGCATATGAATCCTGAGCCACCGGAGCTTGTGTTTTTCAAGAAAAGAAGGAAATCCAGGCTTTTCTGTGAAAGCTGCCAGTTAGTAAATGCTGGCAGCTAATTAAATTTTTAAAAACAATAATAGCATGTTGAAAGCCAAGCAAAACATGCAGAGCCAGTCACGGCTGGGGCTGGCCGGTCTGTGTCTCAAGACAGAGGCTTTCTGCATATTAGATGGCGGGGTGGGCGGGAAGTCAAGGAGTACCTGCCCTTGGCAACACCTCCCATCCTGCCTTTTCTCTTGGGGGTCCTGCATCCCACCCACCCTTGGCACCTCAGGAAGGTGAGGCCCAGAGCTCCCGTCATTCCTTCACAAATATGCATCAGCTACAGTCAGTGCCAAGCCCAGGGAGCCCTCTGCTGCTGCCAAAGCCACCCAGCCTCTCCTGGGGGGCCTGGTTCACCACCCTCTGAGCAACATTCACTCACACCACAGAGTCCTTTGTGTCTCTCTGGACCATCCCAGGACACCCGCTGGCTCAGATCAACTTCTGACTGGCCTGAGTGCCCATCATCACAAAGCAGATGGGCAAGATCTCAGGACAGCAGGGGAGGAAGATATGACACCGTTGCCTAGGAAACTAGAGTGATGGAGAAGGGATCCAAGAGGCTGTGAGGAGCCAGGCACACCCCTGAAGACTGAGCCCCTCCTGGGCCCCCCACAGCCACCCAGGCCACAGTAAGTGTGAGCCAAGAATAACACCAGCAACCACCCTCCTTCTCCCACTAAGCTAAGGCCCCCACTTACAAGGAGAACCACAGATGCTAGGGACTGTGATGCTGTCTGTGCACCTGAGTGTGGGGACCCTCTGTGTCCTCAGGCCTGTGTGGGAGATGTGTGTGAAACAGTGGATGGCGCTAAGCATGCCACAACAACTGGTGTTGGACCAAACTTGTTATGGGTGTTGGAAGCACACGTGTGTAACACGACACATTAGCGTGTCTGAGGGATGCCTGAACGGCAGGCTGTGAGAGTGAAAGCACAGCATGCAGAGGATGGATGTGGGAGGGGAGAGTTTGCATAGCCCCTGCGTGAGAGATTCTGAACTAGGGGTTGGGGTGGTGGCCTGCGCCTCTGCAGAGCTTGCAGTAACTTCTGCTAGCGTGAGTGTGAGTGCGTGTGTGGCAGTGTGTGACTGCAGGTGGGGTGGTGCCAGACTGAGAGGCCCAGTCTTCCCTGCTCTGGTGGTGGTGGTGGTGGGGGCTGATCCTGGGAGACCCCAAGGGACAAGGCTGCGGGGTTGGAAGGCCAGAGAGATGCAGCCAGGGGTCAAGGGAAGATGACCGACCAGGAGGGAGCGCGGCGTGGACACTCAGGGCCCCGTACTCACCCGGTGCTCTGTGCTGCGCTGCGCCGCCGTCTGTCCATCGATGCACCCGCCGTCGGTGAATCCAGAGCCCGGGTTGCGCGCGGCGCGGGGCGGGGAAGAGCGGGACGAGCCAGGCCTTGAGGCCCCGCCCCACAGGCCCCGCCTCAGGGCGGGGCCTCGGCTTTTGCCAAGACATCTTCGTCCAGCCCCTGGCTCCACCCGCGCCTGGCTCTCTTGTCCCAGTCTCGGAGCCCCCTCTCGGCACCCAGTCTCGGCAGCACGTTTCTGCATCCTAGCTACACTCTGACTCTCAGATGTCTCAGCACTGCGCCGCCCCTTCAGCTTCTTCTGGACCCAGCACCCTCGAGCATGCTTTGATGGCCAGAGGTGCCCAGGTACAAAGCTGCCCAGAGGCAGGCCTGCAGAAACTAGGCAAGGGCGCACCCACACCTCAGTTCTCCACAGTCTAGATCACCCTGCCCTTTTTCCAGCCTAGTTGTGTTGTATGTACATGGTATACCTTGGCCAGTACCCTTGACCCCTTTAGGTAGAAAGTTGTGGAGAACCCTATTATCCACAGCGTAGGGCCCAACAGGCAGTCAACACGCGTCAAGTAATAAACTCAAAACATACCATTACTGGATCCTTGTCTCCCCACCCCTCAAACGAGGCAGGTATCCTGGTTGCCACTGTCCAATCTCAGCAGGCCCAGGGTCTATGCATGATAGGAAGCAGACAGTGAGCCTCACCCAGCCTGCCTCAGCTTCCATCTGAACTTGACAGGTCTTCTTCCGCGGGTCCTTTCCTGCCTGAAAACTTCTCTCTCGGGAGCCCAGGGCTGGCTCTTTTTCCCTTTGAGATATAGCTACAACATCCTCACTTCCCTTCCCTGAGACCCCCATCAGAGCCACTGTCCTGCTACTTGGCTGTATTCTCTCCCTGGCTACCTTTTTGAGATTGATTTATGAGTGATAAATCATAACTTAGCTGCTAAGAATTCTATCACATGCAGCTGTGTGAACTTGGGCAAGTCACTTCCCTCTGAGCTTTGACTGACTTCCTCAACCGTAAATTGAACAAAAAGACATCAAAGCCTACATCAGGGTTTGAGCTGAAATCCCAACGGGGTAATCTCAGTACCTAGTTTATGAGAATAAATAGCAGATGGCCAAAAGCAAGAATGCAGCAAGTGTGGACTCTTTCCCCACCACAGGTCCGAGGTTCTATGTTCAGGGAGGAGAGACAAACAGTCAAAATTCAGGCTCAGGCTGCAGACAAGGAGCCAGGTCCTGGCTGTCTTTCCACCAGATAAAGCAGAGGTTGTTTCCCACCTCCGTCATTTGAGTCAGAGATGTCGCTCGCCTAGAGCCTGCCAGGACTCTTATCGAAGACAAAGTCTGCATCACCCATCAGGAATTTGGGGCCGGGGCTTGGCTGACACAGAGTTGAAGGAAGTTATAGGCTGATAAGGCCCAGACAGAGTGTCACGGGGGGCAGAGGTGTTATTCACACCAGTGCCAATCTCTTGGCCTCCCCAGGCACTGAGGCGCCGCAGACAGCAGACGCGGTGCTCACCTACACCATCTAGACAACCGGACTTGGAAGAAAAGGCTCATAATCTTTGAGGGAGGGGGCTGCATCTATACCTGGTGGCCTCAGGAAGGCCTCTGCCCCTCTGTAAAGGCACAGGACACCATCTAAGGGTTTGGGAAGGTAGCCTCTGAAGCTAGACAGCCTTGTCTTAAAGTCCTTTCTGAGTGGCCTTCAGTCAGCTCCAGGTTTCCCATGTTAGGTTGTATAGAAGATGCTGGAAGCAATGCCTCGACATGCTAAACCCCTGGCTTTATTTTAGTTGTTACTATATTTATGACAAACCTTCACCCTGGGCTGTTTGTGCGAGAAAGGGTGTAATGTCAGTGGGACTCAAACTTGGAGGGAAAAGAGCACCCACAGGGACCCAAATCTTGCTACCATCCTGGTGCAGGCAGCAAGGGGCCAGGACTCCTATTGGAAGCTGTCCTCCTGCCTCTGGAGACTGATGTGACTATCAATCAGCCTCTAATAGTGGCTCTCCCATGCTCCCACCCACGCCGCATCTCCTCTCCTGCCCTTCTTTTACCATTGCAGCCACAGTGAGGTAGCATCAGTCCATTGGTTCCCCAGCGGCCCAGGAAAAGAGGACAGAAGGTGTCAGAGTCACCAAGACCCTCCAGTGGAGAGTGCTATCTCTCCAGTCCAGAAACGGCTCTGCTAAGGCTTGAATACCCTTCGAGTGTCCTCAGGCTCCTGAGACCTGAGTGTCCCCAAGGCTCCTGGAGATGGGGGTGATCTGGAGGTGAAAATCTTGCAGTGATAGAATCTTCAGGAAGGGGGCCTGGTGGAGCGTGGCTAGGTGGGGAGCTCCACCCTCAGATGGGATTAATGAGTCTCTCTCAGACCCAGTTCAGTGAGCCATTGTTGTAAAGACCCAGCCTGCCCACCCCACCCCCTCTGACTTCCCGTCTCGACATGTGATCTGTCCCTCTCACAGAGTTTCCACCATGAGGTGGTGCAGCCCAGGGGCCCTCCCCAGGATGCTGGCCCCGTAATTGCAGCTCTCCCAGAGTCTGAGCTAAATAAGACTCTTTTCTTCATACAGCAGCAGAAACTGAATGAAGATAACTTTCAAAGATGACAGCCAGTGACTTTCAGAGGTCAGCCCACCCATGGCGGGGGCATCACCCTCCATCCTGTTGTCCCACAAAGACACTGGGCAGCACTACCCCAGACAGCCATGTATGCCAATGAACAGGATACGCTGGTAATTTCTGTCTTTATCTGAAATACAAATGTCTACACTGCCTAAGTCCACTGCTTCAGTGGGTGGAGTGGAGCATCTGAATTTTCAGTAATTTCCAGGTACCTGAGAGGTTATAACACAGCTGGGCAGAATGCCTTCCTAACATTGTCCCTTCACAGAGGGTGAGGTGTCTGGAGGAAAAAGGAGAAAGGCCACCTGGAGCCCCTGAGGCTTCCAAGGCCTTCTGGATGGTAATACACCCGCACCTGGAATTCCTGCCTGTGCATGTCCTTCCTACGCCCTGCCGCCTCCCCAGAGTGGCTGCACCACCACCCTACACATTTCAGACCCCAGGGAGACCTAGGACAAGAACTAGCAGTTGACATGAGCAAGGTATGGGATACATAGAAACACAGTCAATGGTTAGGGCCAGGCTCAGGCCCTCTCTGATCTGGATCACCACCTCTCTAGCCCTTCTTCACCCACTCACACCCCCATCTTCAAGGCTGGAACTGTGGTCTTCACCAGTGAGAAACTGGTTTGCCCCACTGGGGACATCTCCACCCCTCTGCCTTCCAGCTCACCATGAATTTGTTCCACTTACCCAACTCCTTCCTAACTGTGGCAGGAACTAGACACCTCTAGTTTGGTTAGAATGTATCCATAGTAAGTTCATATGGGCAGATAAGCCTAGCTAAGGACTGCATTTCCTGCTGCCACAGCCATAAACATTCTGGACCCCTGGAGAGGAGCAGGAATGATATGACCAGCTTCAAGAAAGGACAAGCCTGCCCTTTCCTTTCAATTCCGGCTGGCTGGATACAGGTCATACCCTGTTCCGATTGGAAGGAACCCTTGGGTAACACAAGCTGCCTTACCTGCCCTGGTGCTTCACTTGGAAATGCACCAAAGCACAGGTCCCTTTGTTACAGAAGTCTGACCTGTACCTAGCTAACCCCTCTGCTAGGAAGCCCAGATGTGCAACACTGTAACTGTGGAGCAGTGGGGTGTGTGGATCCTACAAGATCTATGCAGTCCGCAATTTAGTTCAACAGTCACATCCCCAGGTAGCGGGGCCTTTGCAGAACTTTCCTGTCTCTATTCTGGGTCTACACAATGCATTGGGACTGGGAGGATCCTCCACACACACACTTCCTGGCTGGACCCCTGGCCCAGGAGTGGCCTGCTAGAGAAGTCTATCCCCAGCTTCAGTGGTTGGATCAGGGAAGGGAGGTAACTAATTGAGGGTCAGTATGCCTGGAGCCCAAAGAGAACACTTGATTCTGCTCCTTGATGGAGACTGAGCTTGTGGCCATGGTCTTACATGTGGCATGCCAAGAATAAACAGATACCAGCTCAGAGCAGCACAGGAACACAGGAGCTCCTCCTGATAGTAGACACCTAAAGCACTTCCTGCTCAGCCCAGAGCCAACCAATAGCAAGCTTACACTATAGGGGCCAGGAAATACTTGCTTCGGGAAGCTCCTGCCAGTCCGAGTTGCAATTTTGAACTAGCTGTTTCATTTGAGGCTTTGGCCAATTTGACCAGGAGTTTCTTGTTCACAAATTCTCCTACAGAAAGGTTTGGCTGTAAATAACAAGGTGAACCCAAAGAAAAACATTTATAGATCCTCCTGGAAATTGG
>LOJH01061300.1:0-11010 GCA_001685095.1 Ellobius talpinus
GAGGAGGAGGAGGGGAAGGACAGAGAGGAGAGGAGGAGCAGGAGGTAGAGTGCTAAGATTGGTGGGTAGGAAGGAGTGGTTGCATTCTGGGAGGCAAAGGAGGCAAATATAATACAGATAAATTGTATAAAATTATCAAATATTTTTTTTTACAAAGAAAAATCAAGTCGTTTTAAAGACAGCACTAAGTGTCAGATGTGTTTCAAAATATTGTGGTTGACACTATTTGGCAGCTGTTCATCTGGAAAGTACTAGACAGAAAAGGACAAAACGGTATTTCTCTCATCAATACTTTACAGCTGGCTAATGACATGAAGAGCATTATGTAAAGTATTTTTGTTAGGGAGTATATTTTCGGTTAAGACTGAGCTTGAATTTCTATGTTAGGCATATTTTGATGCTGTCTTTCTCACTTCTACATACAAAAGTTCCCAAGCAGTTCACTTTGATCAGAATATTTTGAAATTCTTTACGATGTAAAAATTTGCATGGATGTTCAAGATAGAAACAATATGTTAAAGTCTCTGGGACATATAATCAAGATTCATAATGGATTTACTTCTTTGAAAAAGAGTTCCCCCCCCTTAATTTTTGAAGGGAGCAGTCCTCAGACCTACAAAAGACAACAGTGTGTGGATTGTCCTTAAGTTCACCAGTCAGCCATGTGAGCTTTTGGGGAATATATGAGAAAGCTGATTAATGTAGGGAATGAAGTATAAGAACACTGTGAGATTTCAAGATTAGTTTTTCCAGCTGGGCTCCTCCTACTCCAGGGCCAAATCAATATTTCATTTAGTGAAAACTTCCTGGTGCATATTCTGCCACTTACCAAGATCCATTAATCATCAGTCAATGAAAGAAATTCTCAAAGGAGATTTCAAATGTTGCCTGTGGATTATGTTTTAAAAGAGTTTTTTTTCAGTACATCAGTTTTTTTGCATGTTATCACTGGCTTGACTTGAAAGTAAGAAACCAATTGGGAAAATCTATAACTAATCCCTTTGTTGGTACCATGAGGTTATGTAAAGTTCACTGAAACTAACTGTATCCAAGTTGCCTGAGTCCTTTCATTAACAAATCCATATTTTATAGACTTCTTGATTTTAAACCCTCTAGATAAATGACTCTCTTCTTTTAGATAATGGAATGTATATTAGAACAATTGATCTAACTGAAATTTGACAGGCTTAGTTTTTAAGTAAGAAATACATCAGTTTTACTTTATCAGTCCAACTTCCAGAAAGAAATAATTGAAATAGTAAGTTAGATGGTTACCCGGACTCACAAGATGTTGGTGGAAAATGTTTGTTCTCTAGAAAAGCAAAATCCAAGTTAATTCAATGATAACTGGACTTTTCATCAACTACTTTCATGAAAATTATACTTTCAAATTTGCATTAACTCTATGTGAGAAAATCTATATGTGAGAAAATATTTTATGATAATGATGTTTTATAATGAACAAAGATAACTTAAACTATTCAGGTAACTTTAATAATTTTTCAAGGAGAATTGGTATCATATTTTGCCCCAAGAAATGATAAATAGGATATTCATTGGTTAAAACTGTTTCCTTACCTCCAGTTTGTTTCCTGAAGAACTGGGTTTCCAGTGAGACAAAGCTCACGGAGAGAGTAGCATGCATTGAACCAACACATAACACTTGTAAGATCTAAAGAAAGAGAGAGAGAGAGAGAGAGAGAGAGGAAGGAAGGAGGGAAGAAAGAAAGGAAGGATGAAAGAAAATTAGCAAAGTTACATAGATAATTTTAACATAATTGGGCATAAATAAATCATCATTTTCCCAATTAAAATGGTATTTAATGTTTCCCATTGAATACCCCCAAGTCTTCAGAAAAGAGAGGTTACTGAGTAGAACATAGACTAGTATAAAATTATGTTTCTACCGTTTAGCAACTATACGAACTCAGACAACTCATTTCTAAAATCCAGTTTTAGACTGTTGCTGTGTGAGAACTAGATGAGATAATGTACTTAATGTTCTACTATACCTAGAACAAAATTATAACACCAAATATAAAGCAATACAACATGCTAAAGCTTATAAATACATCAACAGACACAATCACATAGACGTCTACATTTTTTAAAAATAAAGCTTATAGGTGAATCTAGACTGCTCTACAGAGCAATGTGTAGAGAGTTGATTTAACCCAGAAGACTAACACTGACTATACATGCACACTTGTGGGCACATACAAAGACACACAGACATGACATACGTATGTTAAGTCAGGATCTGATGGAAAGAAAACACACAATATGCCCTTTTAGTTTTTCTATGATCTCAATAATTTTCTGTTAGAAGAACATTTTTGGTTCCTCTGGAAGGACAGTGCAATATAAATATTCTACTTTGCTGAATTAAAGTGTAAACTGTTAGAAATGAGGCTAGAATATGTGGGGAAACATATTGAGAAGAAAATCCAGGAATGTTGGAGACGTCTTTTGAGAATTCATTGCATGGCCTTGACAAAGTGTTGGGTAATATGCAGGTTGAAAAAGTTCAAAATAGCCCAGGTATCCAGTGTTAGGAGGAGGTCTAATAAACCTGACGCTAAGACTTATGCAACAGTTTTATAAATGACATTATATTTTCATACCCAACATCATGAAACCTAGTCAATCGTCTCAGAGATCCAACTAAATTCCGGGAGAATATATATTGTCATTATAGTTTTTGGTGGGAAAATAAGATTGTGGCTGCTGCTTGGAAGGAGCTGAGTGGAAGAGTAAAGAGGGAAAACATTTAGGGGGATTCGTTCAATTCATAATGCTTTAATGAACTTTTAATGGGTGAACAGGCAGGAATAAAAAAGCTAGCAGCAATCTTTTTGCTCATATTCATTTATACAAATGCATATGTATTCAGAACAACTGTTCACTATATTTGAAACAGAAATGAAAAGCCTATTAACACATAAACAAAGAAACAGAATCCCAAACTTACCAGAAAGGCAATTGTTGCTGACATCAAGCTTTTCCAAAGACACAAAATGAAAAAGTGGTACAATTGTTGTTAAACTGAAAACAAAATATTAACATGATTTAAAAAATTAACAAGCATATTCTTGTTATTTTGTTTGAAGTACAACTCATTTATCTAATGTAATTATATAATTAAAAGAAATTATGTACAATTTTCTATAATTGTACAATACAATGCAGTAAAATTAGAACATTGAGTAAGAGTACTTATTAAGAATGCAAGTAATCCTATTATGGAAAATCGAAGTTCATTTTTAAAGAGAATTTACTGTGGAACATTACAATAATGGCAGATTTTGATTCATTTAAAAAAGAAACTACCATGGAATTACTAATTTCAGCCACAAATACCATGGGCTTAGATGTATATTTGCGATCCAGTTTAAAACGGGTAGTTATCTGGTTATTATTTTGCTTAATATATTTATAAAGCTAGCTATACAGAAATTACATGATTTGTTTTTCCTCCTTTAGTTTAAGCACATAGCCTAAATCTTTTAGGTACAAACTATTTTATATGTAAATAAAATGTCATCATTCCCCCTCTCCCCCACATTTCATTATTTCAGGCCTTCCCTGCTACACTAGCTCAAACCTCTACATTGTCCCCTCTAAGTTGACAGCCTATTTTTCTTTGCTTATTATTGTTACACACAAATATTCAGGGGTGCGTGTGTGTGCATGTGTGTGTGTGTGAACCACACTGGTCACAGTGCAACCATAAATAAATCATGAGGAGCCCAGCTCTAAAGAATATATCTACACCACCTCTCCAAAATCTATGGCTCAGAGAACATTCTAACACAGTTCAGAAAGAATATAAGAGGCAGAATCGGCTATGAAAGTTTTTCCTATTAATAGTCCCACTAACAAGTTTGGACTACTGGCAGTATCAATGGATGTTTTAACATGGAAGAGAAAATTTTACAGGGATCCATTCCCAGACAAAAATCTAGAGAAACTAAGGACTGCTGGAAGAAGATTAAGCCTCTCCCAGGCTTTAGTCCCCTTATTCATTGTTCAATGCAGAGTTTTAGTATACAATATACTACATATAAACAAAAAAAACAAACTCAACAGGTTATAATTATATATGTGTGTCTGTGTGTGCATGCATACACATTGTTTTAAAAAATCACTTTTAATAAAATAACTGATTATTATTGCTTTAAAAAATTTTAGACTAAAGTGAGTTACTATCAATATAAATACCTAACATTGTATTGTGCTTCATTCACAATTAGAAATATGAACTTACTTTCAAGCAAGAAATAATGATACTTAACATATGACAAATATATGTATATATGTACTCAAGTAAATGCTGAGAAATTCAAATTAATTTTATCTTTCTGTCTCCCTCTCTCTTACATGTGTGTGTCTAAACCTATTATAACTATTATTCTAAAGTCAGAGGTCACACGGCAGCACTGTGGCTAAAAGCCTCACGGTGTCTGGCACAGACTAACCCTTGTGTGCACCTTGACTCCTCCCTTGTACTACCCTGTTCTGCATTATGAGAAGGAAAGAAGATACGACTGATGAAACCTATACGAAATAACGAGGCTGGAGGAAAATGCCGTTCACTGTCGTCACTCCTAAGCACAATATAACCATTCATTCTAATCTTGTACACTCAATATAACCATTCATTCTAATCCTGTACACTCAATATAACCATTCATTCTAATCCTGTACACTGCCACTTATTTAAAAGAGTCTCATGGGTGACAGGGTGTAGAACAAAAATACTTAAAGAAAACATGAAAAAAGATGAAACTACAAACCCTTCTTTGTACAACCTAAGAATAAAATTGACTTAAATGTCACATGAATGTCACAGGAAACAAAGGAAGAAGAGAGGATAAACAAGTAAAAGGCAGGGAAACAGGGGCTTGGTGAAGGAGAGGAGGAGGAAGACAGACAAAATTAAAGCATTGTGGATAGATAATTATTTTATGTAAGACTTCATCTTATAGCGCTTTCATCCTGAACATGTTCCTTATAATTTCACAGATATAAAATTTTGATTCTTCAAGTGATAGCATAAAAATACTTGACCAAAATTATGTTTGTAGCTTTGCTACAGTTTAGTATTAAATTGTTTTCTTTCTGCTAAAATTCAATAGAGAGTAAATTAGTTCAATATTCCAAATACAGTTACTTTCTTTTCTTCATAATATTTTATGTCCTTCTCAAGACTACATGGTGATATATACTTAAAAACATCGAGAAAAAATAAACAATGTCATTCTAGAATTTAAAAGCAGTATGACTTTTTAAAAAATCAATTTACACAATCAAATTTCTGCTGTGGTTAAATATCTCTGTAATATGTATTTTTATCTATTCATATACTCATTCTTTTAAAACCATAATCTGTGAATTGTTTTTTATCTTAATCAAGGAAAGTAGCTATTCGTGCTTCTTTATGACTATCCATTGAGATGGTAGAAATCTGATCAGAGATTCCTTTTACTCATGCATTTATAGTTTTTCCCTTTACTGACATTTCATGAATATTTTTTTCAAGAAAATTCAAACCAGAAAGACAAAGGGACATTAGGGAAAACCTAATACGACTTGACCTTGTCGCATTAGCCCTGGGCATTAAAAGATATAACTTTCAAAGACGACAAAAAAGCAAAGATTTGTACAATGAACACCCAATGGGTAAATTTCCACTCTGGCCCCACTTAGGGTCTGACTGGAAGTAGGACAGTTTATCTAGCCAGAGAGTCTTCTAGTTAAACTCCTTCGAGTCAAACTTAAACCAGTCACATGGCCTAATGAAAATTTAAAACAGAAGACTGGATGAAACAAGTATTCCAAACAATATTCACTAAATACTGCTCTTTCTATGTATTTCATTTGTGCGGAAAGAAGGTATGTGGATGTATAATCTCTTCCTTGTGACGGAAATAGTTACACAAAGTCAAAGAAAATATAAACCATGTAAGAGTATCCTAATTAGACATCCCAACGATGTCTATACAACCGCATTTTAAATGTCTCTATTTTAAATTCATTGGACTCACATTCATTCCCTATGTGGATGATACTTGAATTGGTAGCATAAGATAGGCACAGCAGTTTTGACACTTGGGGAGAAGTTAAGTCTTAGACAATGCAAAGATCTGCTTCATGCAAACTGACAGATTCAAACTACAAACTTAAACTGGTCTATCTGAGTTTTAACACCCACTATGTGGCTCTGCACACACTGCACAGACTGAACACTGTGACATGCATAATAGCTAAAGAAATAAATGTGCTGAGAAAAGACTAAGTCCTGAGATTATTAAGCCATTAGGAAATAATTTCCTTTCCTTATGTGCCTTCAGATCTCCTGCCTTACTAACAGCATGTGCTGATTTATGCAAAGGATTTGATAGTATAAAAATATGCTTAAATAAGTGATAGTATTATAAAATTCTATATGTTGTATGCAATAATAATTATACATAATATTTAATAACTGTATATTCACTATAAACAATTCTGTTTCATAAGAACATTTTTATATCAGTATATAATGTACATTGACCTCACATATTTCTACATACCTACCTGCCCTCTTCATCTTTGAACCCTTTTTCTCTACTCTTATGCTGTATATACATGCATTATGATTTTTTTTATAAAATTACAAATGATGCTTTTTTCTTTTTTAGTCTGACTGACATTTTGTACAGACATGATACAACTCTAATTTTTTTCTCCAAGAAGTTTATAAAGGTTATAATACATGCCACTCAATGTTATAGCTCTCAAAATAACAAGACCCATCTTAGTATACAAATGATACATCTAAGTAAACAAAATTACAAATATTAAAAATTGAGAGTAATTATTCCAATGATCATTATTAAATCCAAGAACTGAATTGGTCTAGTTGAATAATTCCTTGATAAGGGAATATCAACAGAGAATGATAAAGCCAGAGCTCATCATCACCTGTGATATTTTAACTTTGACAGAAAGAATATTTCATTGTAGACTTAAAGCAGTCAAATACCTAAGGGCATTTTTATTTTATAATTTTCTTAATATAAATATTTTCTAGTGTTAGAAATATGGTTTGAGAACTACTGTCAAGTATGTGTATTGTGCCCATTCATGCATGGTTACTACGTGTGTCCAAGTCATAATTGATCACTTCATTTTTGATTATTTTTTTATAAAAAGATCCTATGTATTCATATAGGTCCAAAGTACATATGTGGTTTCACTTGAAGGAGCTTACTTCAAATTGAAACAGTGTTCTGTCAAATGCAAGTCAGATTTCATAATTTAGATATGATTATAACAATCTAATGTGACTTTAAAATGTATATTTAGGTTTTTTTATTTTCAAAGATTAATATCTCTGGGTTAAATCATTTTGATACACACATGCTCAAAATATGAACACTCCTTGGCAAAGACTGAGAGAAAGTATTTTATGGTTTATCAGCAAGCACACAGTTGTCCTTTCTCACTGGTCTTGTAAACATCGTGTAACTCAAAAAATTAATTTCTTGTTATAGGTAGTTCAACCATCTTTCTCCACATGTCTGTGGTTAATAAATTAATCATATTATATTGAACATGTTTCAACAGTACATTAAGCACAGAGAGAAAGAATGACACACATTATTGTGATATTTTGACTTTACACAATAATTCCGTCCAGTGATCTAGATATTTGATTGTCTTTAATGTGCCTATAGATGCAGGTACTCAGTTTATATTAATATCAAGACATTTTAAGTTTTACTCCTTTACATCCCTGTAGAATTAAAATTTAAATCCATTTTAACAACTACAAAAGACAAGCAAATTGAGAGAAGATAAAAAACATTGTTTTATGGCTTAATAAATAACATTTGAGAGAGTGAGACATCCCTCTGTATTAAATTTTCTAAATTTTGTATTTTCCGTAGACTAATTCTCTATAAACATAAACAAGCCTGCCTTGAGATGTTTCTATGAGTACATTTTTGAGAGGAAACAAAATAAGTAGAATAAACTTAAAAATTTTACTGAACGCCTCAGGTAACTCAGCCACTTCAGTTTTTTAAACCTCTAGATAGTTATATGTGTGTCTTGTGTACTGATTTATTTTGATGCATCCTGATTTAATTTCAGAAATCCCAAGTTTTCTAGTTTATGTACATCACACAGCAATTTTAAATAACTATTCCTAAAATAAAATATATTTTTACCTGTTTTGAGAGATACTAAGATCTTGTAGTAGAGGCAGCCAACACGAAGAAAGTACTTCCGCATTTAAGATGCTGTTGTCATCCAAATGCAATTCTCTAAGCAGAACATGATTTTTTAAGGATGGAGGCTGTAATTAAATATATTTTATTACTTGATAACAGGCAAAATATTTTCTAAGCAAATTTAAAATATAGAGTCTACCAAACCTTATGAGATATACATTCTGATAAGCAATAAATAGTAACTTAAAGCATATTATTATGAGTCTTTCAGTATGGATGAAATGCCTACTAACTAATTTTATTATTTGTAATGTTCTTTACAAGAAATTTTATGACAAAATGCAATTTTATCTCGATAGTAGATAAATGTGTTCCAACTTATGTACCTAAGTGAGACTGAAATATTACGATATGCTATAGTTTAGTTTTTTGAGACTCTTACCTTAAACTATACTTATTAGACACCATAAGAAATTGGAGTATTTCCTAAGTGGATAAAAATATAAAATAATGAAAAGAGGCCAATGAGCAGGAAAGATATTTAAGAGAGGTAGTAGAAAATAAGAATACAAGTATGAAAGGCCAGATGTTGGGAAGCAGGACAAAGGCAAGGAAATGGACCACAGGACTACATGGGGCAGATGGTCAGATGAAAGTAAAGTTGTAAGAAAATATCATAAGGAAATATAATTAAAAATGAGCTTTTATTGATGGTATCCTATTTAGGTAGATGAAGTTGCTCTCAGAAGCTAAGTGTTATTAAATGAAAATCCTAGTTTCAAGAGTGCTCCCATCTCCATGTTGTTGGTCCATAAAATATATGGGCAATTGCCACTGGTCTTGGTTCAATACCAGAACTAGATGGTTAAGATCTTATTGATGAAGACTCTACCTGCCTTGGTTGCATGACATAAAGAAATAAAACTGGAACTGGCTGAACCCTTCTTTGCTATTTAGCCCTCAGACTGTAGTAAAAATCTATATAGGATTCTTGGGGAGAATTGTCATCAATGCTCATATTCAGTTGTATGCAGTACTACTCACAAGACAAGTGGTATGAATCCAGTAGTTCAACAGTGGCAAATCTGTTACTGGAGTAAACAACTGCTCTCTGAATTTATTGCTTCCTCTACAGGAGAAAAATCCTGCCTGGTACAATAAACAAGGTATAAACTCCATCGAATGGAAGTTTATAAGCTCTAATGGGAAGAATGCTGAGAGATAATGCTCTTGTAGCCTGTAAAGATTTGTCACTCATATCAGTTTAATAAAAGACTGATTGGTCAGTAGCCAGGCAAGAAATATAGGTGGTCAACCAGACTAGAAGAATTCTGGGAAGAGGAAAAGCAGAGAGTTAGTCACCAGCCGAATGCAGAGGAAGTAAGATGAGAATACCTCACTGAGTAAGGTACCAAGTCATGAGGCTAAGCATAGATATGAATTATGGTTAATTTAAGTTGTAAGAGATAGTTAGTAATAAGCCTGAACAATAGGCCAGTTTATAATTAACATAAGCCTCTGTGTATTTCTTCAGGATTGATCAGCTGTGAGACTGTGTGGTACAGAAACTTCCATCTACAGAAGATAATGATATCATTTTGTTAAATAAACCCGATGTGCCTTTAAAAAATGTCTTCTCAATAACTAAGCTAATTATTATATATTACTGCAGTCAGCTTCAGTAAGGTTTGGTTTTACAGTGGTGACTGTATAGACTCAACTAATCAAAGTAAGGAGAAAAAACTGGTATTGAATGTCCATTTGTAAGCTCTCCCAAAGCTCACAGAACATTTCAAAAGGAGCCAGAGACTGGAGGGAATGAGATGGAGCATTTGGAACACTGTCTTCAGGGTACAACATGGCTATTACATTCTTGAATGACTGGCAGTCTGATGACCTGCAAAAAATCTCCTCTAAGTTAGACTAGACAACACCTATTCATGGAATGATAAATGCCCCATGAAGCCCTACCCTTCTCTGAAAATTTCTATGCAGTTACTAATAGTGTTTAAATGTTCCTGAAAAAAGTTACCTAGCCCAACTCCTATACACAGCATGAATGAAACTCATTGAGTTTCTTTCTCTTTTTTCCTCTTTCCATCTCTCTCCCTCCCCCCGCATACAAAATAAACGATATAAGAGGGCAAGAAGTTCAAAAGGGAAATAACTGGTATTGGAAATGAATGAGAGAGTAATGTGTTTTACGAATATAGTCAAAATATATTGTGCTCATGTATGAGAATGCAATAATGAAAATCATTATTATGTACAATTAATATATTCTAACAAAAACTAAAAAAATAAAGGTACCTTGTAAAAATATACAGTTGTCAATTAAAAATAAAGAAAAATATTCAAATTGCTTTCAAAATATATAGTAGATATTTCAATTAAAAGGACATTGCATTGGTTATGAATATTAATTATTTATATAATTTACCTCTCTTAGGTAATTTCCCTGCAACTTTACTGTTTGGAGCAATCCACAATGTCCAATGCCATCAACATCAGTAAGATGATTATGTGAACAATCCAAGTATACGATGGTTGGTGCTTCACAAAGACCTTTAGTGCTGATTAACTGATTATGGTCCACAGTTAGTTGCTGAAGGGATTTCAAAGATTCTAAACCACCTGGAAGATAAGATTTTAATATCACACTTGTATTATACATTCTTTTTGAGATATAATATCATGCAAACAGTTTTTGGAGACAAATTCACATCTATATCTATATCTGTATTTTTTAATACAGTGTTTCCTTGTAAACTCAGGCTGGTTTCAAACTTGT
>LOJH01061304.1:0-10349 GCA_001685095.1 Ellobius talpinus
TGTTGAGGGGAGAGGGGCGAGTCACGAAAGAGGCTTCCTGCAATGCATGTGTTGTACTTTGAGCCATGAGAAAATGATGCAGTAACTAGGGATGCGAAGGGGACAAGAAACAGTTCCTTATTTTCTCCTAACTGAAACAGTCATGCTTCTTAAGGACAAGGGTCAGAATTCTTACAGTTAAAAGTAAAATAGAGTGAATATGTTCACCTTTTTAAAAATCCCCAGCTTGTGACACATTGGAACATTGTAGAACCTTTTAGATATGAGAACTAGCTGACAGACATAGGGCTATCAGGGCAGGAATTGAGATTTATAGACTGGTCCTACTTTGGGTTGAGCTCACCCTTCAAGGACGCAGCCCCTGAGAGGCTACTCATGCAGTAGAGAGCCCTACCCATGTGCATACTAACAACACTAAGGAGAATTAGGAGAAACTAGTGTGGGTTGTATGGGGTGCAGGGGAGGGAATGGGGGCTGGGCTTTATCAAAGCGTGTAATATGCATAAATTTCTCAAATAATGAAAAAGGAAAGAGTGGGGCAGCATTAGGCTGGTTTCTCCCTTTAGCCACGGTACTCAGGGCCCAGGAGTCCTCACAACTCGGGAACTAAAGGAGATACATTAGGCCGACGCATAGACTGATACCCACACTAGCCCATATGTGATCTACAAAAACAGCAACAGCATATGTCAATCCAAATGACATACTAGCAGGTTATATGTGCATATTGTCCTCAGCTAAAGGGGAGATGGACATTATATCTTGTTCTCCTTCCCCATAGGGGACCTATGGGATTGAAGGAAACTGATCCCTGCCTGCTATTCTCCCCTTAAGACTCTATCCAGGGAATACATCTTCATTGTAGAGCTTGAGAAGACAATAAACAGAAGGTTCCTTCGAGACACTGGGTACAGACCTCAGAAACGTGCCGTGTAACTACCATATGACCCAACTGAGCAGCTAACTTTTAGACCGTGCGATTACTTTGTCCTTAAATACTTTATTTATACCCTTCCTGGTTCAGAAAAAAAGTTAAGAGGTTTAGTCACCATGAATAAAAGGCGGTGGCTTTAGCAAGGAGACAAGAGTAGCTAACGCAAAAACACATCTTCAGTGTCTGTAAATGACCCAGAATGGGAATACAGATTTGTAAGATTCCAAAAAAGTCCCCATAAAGGAAGTGCAAAGACACAAAGTAAATTCCAAAATTATCTCAAGAGTGTGAGCAAGAGTGCTAAATCCCTGGCCCTCCCACCCTCAGAGCTCTCTATCAGGGCAGTATGAGGAGCTGACTGGAGAGGGACACACCTGCCGCCCATCTGGGGGGAGCTGACGCTCAAGGCTGAGGCAAGGGGGGTCATGAACTTGGCCAATCTCAGCTCTGTGTCAGGACTCTGTCTTGAAAAAGAGAAGAAAATGTGGTGAACCCTGGGTGAGGTGAAGGCAGCCTTGAGTCTGCCTTTGTGGTTCTAAATTCTGAGGCCCAGCCACCTCACTGTGACTGACCACCACATTCGTCGGCCCTAACCTGGAAAGTGCAGGCTTCCATTTCCCGGCGGGCCTCTCACAGGCTTCCACTCCTTAGTATAATCCTGTCCAATTCTAGATTTTTTTACTTGCTAGCATCAGATTCTGTGTTAACTGAGCGAAGTGGGAAACAGAATCAGTCTGAACAATGTGGGAAGACCTTCAGAAGCCCTAAGCAGGAGGGGGGGACTGGAAAGTTTAATGCCACATAGGCATGGACAGAGGCAGTGGTCTCCATCCTGCCCACAGCTGGCAAGACATCCTCATGATGCTAGTTCACTCTGTGCTAGACACTGGCTCCCTCCCGTCATGCATGTCCACTGGAGGTCACCTTGCTCCAAACATGCTAACACTGTTGTCTATCTCTTGAATAACTGGCTACCCATAATGAGTGTAGACAAACAAGGCTCATGCAGGCCAGTTGCTCCTCCATGCCTGAGCTTCTCAGGCGCTCCAAAGTCTGAGCTGTGCATGGGGCTCAGGCAGGTCATCCGACCTTTTCTGAAATCTTTCCCCATCTCTTTTGTGTTTAGGTGAACGAACACAGACTTCAATGAGAGGTCAATGGAGGGTGGGGGACATTCAAGCAAGCCATCATCAAGGCTCAGTGATATTGCTCCTGGCACCATAAAGAAACAAGGTGGGGGCACATCCCTGGGGAAAAACAAAGCAAGGCAGATGGATCTGTGTGCCCTACTTGGTGTCTGGCCATTTTCACATGAAGCTGAAAAGACTGGATGGCTTTGATGACCATCCAGTATAACAAGGCATGATGACACACAGGTCCTGACAAGTCTCTGAGCATCCTGGTCAGAAGCATCTTAAATGCCATTTCTAAAAGGAGGCAGCCACACTGCACACGGCAGGGAGCTCTCCTCTTAATGTGATCTGAGGGCCACACAACTGCAGTGCCGGGACTGCTAAAAGCTTTCTCTAAAGATGAGGGGTTGAAATAAATGGGAAGCAGGCAAGTTAAGTCCTGTAGCTTGAAATAGTTATCCTGAGCAACATTCTGGAGACTGTGGGTCTGGAACAATGGAACCTATCCTCCCGTAGCTATCTTTTTAAAATAACAAAGTCCATTTAAAAAAACTCAGTTGGCATCTCAAGATGACAGAGCTGGTGTTGCTCTTTGTCACCCGCGCCATTCTAGACTTAATGATCACAAACCACCAGGCATTCACAGGGTCTGCGTCCTCCCTACCCCTGGACAGAATGTTAATGCTTCACAAGAAGAATAGCAGGCCAAGAAGAGCCAACCAGCACCACCTCCAAGACCTAAAAACCCAGCCAGAGCACTGCGTGTAGGAACTGAGACTCAGATCATCTGATCACTGACTTGTGCTCCATAAGCGTCACTAGGCATCTGCCGTGAGCCAAGTGTGAGCCTGGAGATGAGGTGGACACATCCCCCAGTTCCGACCTAAGGAGCCTGTGTCCCAGGAGAAAGACAGATACCAAGAGACGGAAGCTTTCACATAGCGAGAAGTGTTGAACAGAAGACAACCCAAGGAGAGGCAAGAGCAGAAAGGTCGGGTGACGGTGAGACGAGGTCCTCTCCTAAGAGCAGGAACGTCTCCTCGGAAAGTGAACAGTGATCAGGACGGAGGCAGGAAAAGGAGCTACGATTTGCTAGGTGTGGTGGTGCACACCATAATCTCAGCTCCTGCACAGTAGAGATGGGAGGGTTAGGAGTTCAAGGTCATCCTTGGCTACGCAGCTAGTGGAGGCCAACCTGGGCCACATGAGAACCTGTATCAAAAACCCCATGTGCACACAAACACACACACACAGAGGTGGGTGGGAGAGAGAGAGGCATATAAGGTCCTGGAATCCAACACAAAGAAAGAACCATACACTTCAGTGTGTGCAAGAAGAGTAAGAGTCTCCTGGACAGAAGGCAGAAGAGGCAGAGAAGTGTATCTAATGGAGGTTACTGGAAAGGTCACTGCTGGGCACAATAATGGAAGGGATCTGCAGGCCTGCTCGAGGACCAGGGGAAGCCTGGAGTCTGAGGACCAGCCACAGGTGGTGAGGTGACATAACCAAACGACACCACTGACTGAAAGTAGGCCAGGTCTTTCTTCACCAGAGAACAAACATAGCCATTTTTAAACCAACATGTAAAAACATCAAAACGGACATATCAGGTCAGGGCGTAGCTCAGGGGCAGAGCATTTGCCGAAAACACATAAAGCCCTGGTTCAGTACATGGCACCCTAAGAACAGATACAATGGGTAAAAATGTGCATGTTACAGACGCAATTGTCCACTGTGGCATTTCAGGGCATGCCAGGTCTATCTCTCCTACATCTCTGAGTGAGCTGGCTCCTGTGGCTTCACTGAAATGAGTCTATTTGCCATACTTTTATTCCATCCAAACACTGTCTCAATCTCCTTGCTTTAAAAAAAATCTTTTGGATAGAGAATGTTAAAGAATGCTTTCCCTCTTAAAAACGTGGTAAAATACAGGCAACAAACATTTGTTTAGGGCATGCTTTTTAAAGATTTTTTTTAAATTGAGTTTTGTGTATATGAGTTTCCATGCGTGGGTAACCGTATGTGCATGCAGGTGTTCATAGCGGTCAGGGACCAGGGGCACTGCACACCCCTGGTGTGACAGAGAGTTATGAGGCTCCTAATGTAGGTGCTAGGAGCCGAACTCAGGTCTTCCGGAAGAGCGGCACATGCTCTTAGCCACAGAAACATCTCTCTAACCATCAAGGACACACGTCTTTTTAACAATTGTTTTTGAATTAAGATATAATTACATCATTTCCCTCCTTCCGTTTCCTCCCTCCAAACCTTCCCATGTAATCCATGGCCTCTTTTTCTGTATTGTTGATACAAATATGTATGTGGATATAAAACTGCAAAGGTATAAATACAACTTTCCCAGCCCATGTAATATTACTTCTATGTGTATGTTTTCACGGCTGACCACTTGGTATTGGCTAACCAATTGGGGAAGACTATTTCTTCACTCTCAGCATTCCTTGCTTGCCTGGAGTGCTTTGTCTGGGGTTGAGGCCTTGTGAGCTCCCGCCCCCCACGTGGTTAACATGTCAGTTGATATTATTCTTGTTCAGGGCGTGTTGAGCAGCCACATTGGTAAGACTTCACAGGTGTAGCTTCTGGCATTTCTAGGTCTTCTGGCATGACAAGGTCTCTCTCACAGCAAACTCCTTGTTCCTCGGCATCTTACAATCTTCCGGTCCTCTCTTCTGGAGTGTTCCCTGAGCCTGAGATTCGGGAGTAGCACCGCAGATGTAACCGTTGGGACTGGGCTCCACATCTGTGCATTTTGACTGGTTGTGATTTACTGTAATGGTCCCCATCTGTTGAAAGAGAAGTTTCCTGGATGAGGGGTAAAGACTACACTTTTCTGTGGGTATCAGGATGAATGTCTAGAATGCAGTTAGGGCTTATGCTGGTTTAGTGAAGTGGCAGTTGCAGGCTCTCCTCCAAGATCCATGACGTCACCAGCCCTGGGTAGTTGGCTAGGTTTCCTGCACCAGGCATGGTATCCCTCTTGGTGGAGGGTGGGGCACACTTTAAAGTGAAGAGTTCAGAGTCACAAGTACACCCACTGTGCAGCCACCACCGTCCCCTCTAGCACTCGATACCTTCCCTAGCTGAATGTCTGTCCCTGTGAAGGACAAACGTTCTCAACAACCTCAGTCCCTAGCAACCATCATCCATCTACCTTGTTTCTAGAAACCGCCTGCAAGTGTAATGAGACAAGTTTGATCCTTTGGGGCTTGGCTTCTTTCACAATGTCCTCAAGGTTTATATACTTCAAAGACTGTCTCTCCTTCTCAAGGCTGGGTGATAGTCTATTGGGTGCATATATACCCCACTATATTTATTTGTTTATATACCCTCAATTATTTATTGCTGAGGGCATAGCTTGATTCCATATTTTTGTTTATTATGAATAACACTGCTATGAACACGAGCATACAAATATCCAAGTTCCTTTCCTGCTATTAGTTACAGCCTCTACTTACCAGTTATCCGTGACTCGCAACGGTGTAGGGAAGGCTAGCAAGTTATAGCTGTGTCCATTAGCACTTGTGGACACCACAGGCCTCCCACTGTCCCTGTGGACAGCGAAGCAGTCCCCTGCTCCCAGGGACACACCACACAGACACAAACCATTACCTCCGTGCTCACACATACCATTTGATCTCAGGAACTTGATGGGAACAGGTTTTCCATTCTCCCCCTAAAAGTACCTAGTGGGGAATGAATCCTTTATTTAACACCTTTGGAAAATGTTAAAAGTGGCTTCAGAAACCACTTGCACATCTCAGGGTAAGGAAAGACAATAGCAAAAGATGCCCCCCACATCTTTTGCAAGCGTGGCTCTCTTTAAATCCCAGGGAAGGTGAGCAATACGGCAGGCTTTGGATCTGTCACTAAAATACTGTCAAATTTTCTATGCTAATTTCCTGTTTTCATGCATGTGTGTTACGAGTACACTGGTGAATAACTGTACATGTGTTCATATGTGTGTGGATACATGGGTGCACACGTGTGTGTAGAGACCTGAGGTTGATGTCACATGTCTTCCTCTATTGAGCTCCACCATATACGTTGGGGCAGGGTCTCTCTCCAAACTCGAAGCTTCTATTTTGGGTTAGTCTGGCTAGACAGGTTTCCCTGTCAACACTTCTTGCAGGCAGGGATTACAGGCAGGTTGCCATAGCCACCTGGCTTTTATGTGGAGTCTGGGAATCCACGATCAGACCTCACGCTGGAAGCCCTCTGACTTGCCAAGCCCTCTCCTCGGCCCATTCTTGATGTTTTATCGCCTTTCAGATTTTCTATAAATGAAGTTGAGCTTAATTAGAGCTATTTATGAAGCACATTCTGTTAACTATAACTGTATGTATAATACTTAATCTTCGTTTTTTATTTATTTTATATAAATTTATATGGACCAAATTTCTTATTCAAAATGTTTTAAAACTAAGCTTGGTGGCTCACATCTTTATGTCAGTTTCTGGGGAGACTGAGGCAAGAGAAATGATCATTTTTAACATAGTCTTGATCTCAAACACAGGCACAAATACATACACACAACAAACAAAAAAATAATATTTCACTTTGTGACTTGAATAGTCTAGCTATATGTACAAGGCCCTGGTTCAATCCCTTGAGCTAAAAAAATTGTAAGTAATTTTTTCTGTACATTTACATATGAACATTTCTAAATAGGACTTTAAAATGTAATAATTTAAAAAAAAACAGAATAGTACTAAGAAGGGAAGAAATCTTAAGTGAAATGTTTAACTGAATAGCTAGATCCTAGAGCAGGACATGTCCGCATTCTGGGATAATCAGCATGTGACATAAATAATTCAATTAGTAATCAAACTGCAGAGACAGGGCATAGGATGGTAGTGGCCAGGGGCTGCCTGGGGAGGGGGATGGGAGGGTAGCGTTTCAGTTCTGCAAGATGAAAACAACCCTAGGAGTAGCTAGTCGGTTGTGACAGCTCCATGACGTGGATACACTACAGAAGAACACTCTTAGAAACAGTGAGGTAAAAGTTACATGCACACTGGATCGCAATTAAATTCTTTCAAGTAAAAACTTCACGGTTATTTCAACAAGTAATGCAAGTCAAAACGGTCACTGGTCAGTGGGAGTAGACAGCTCCAGGGGCTGGGGAAAAGGGAAGCAAGATTTTGGCTTTGCCTTCAGCAGAATAATGGCAAAATCATTCTACCAGGCAGGATAGCAGCACCGCGATCCACTCTGCGCTCCCCTCTCACACTGCCTCTCATCATACGTTAGCACTCTGACACTGAGGGGCCTCGTGCAAGTGATGTCAAAAGACATCTGCTAGCTGCCAAGCAGAGGAACAAACTGAGAAAGAGCTATGCATGCATCTGCTTAGCCAGGCATGAGGGTTCTGGTGAAATGTAGCTACCCGCACCAGCAATGCATGGGGTGGAGTCATCCGACTATCCATCCAACATCTTCAATGAGCTTATGCTGTGATGTGCGCTAAGACTAGGCATTACTGAGTGGGCAGAAGACTGCCTTTCACGTGGCTAAGTTCTGAAGTCGAGTGAGCATCAGTTGCCAGGTCTTTCGGGAAGATCATAATACGTATAAGACAGGATGAGTTGATGAGACCAACTGATCCACGGTAAGCATCATCACCGAACATTTTCCAACAGTAAGCTCCAGCTGGCCCTCCCGAACAGATGTTTCATTTCTACAGCTACAGAACACGATTAAGGATAAGGTGAAATTCTGTGGTTAACCAAGAGGAAAGGCAGAGCATCCAGTGGTTTCCAATATGCGTTGAAATTATGTTGTCAACACTAAAGGGCAGGAAAAGTCGAGACCATGAGCACAGAGTATGAGCAGTCTCTAAGCAGCCAAGAGCACTAACAGGACCACGGAGGAATTTTATGAATAAAAAGAGAGCTTAAGACTCAAGCAGCATGACATCCGCTTGGTGTGGTAGCCATCTCTTTAATCCCGGCACTCAGGAGGCAGAGGCAGGGGATCTCTGTGAGTTGGAGGCCAGCCTGGTCTACAGAGTGAGTTCCAGCTAGTGGGACCACACAGTGAGACCCTTCCTTTAAACGTTTTGTTTTAATTTTTTTCCAAGAGAGTGTGACATTAAAGAAGAGAGTAGGAAATGTGTGGATGAAGGTCACTTGTACAGGCCAGATTTTTCATGAAAGCAACATTTATCATGATATTTCCTTTCCTGAAATGCTTCCGAGAAGAGTGGCCTTCATATAGGGCGAATCGCACTACTGCACTGTGGCCAGGAGCCAAGAGACTTTGTCACAAAACGGTTGCTGATGGCCACCATGTCTGCTACTTTTTAATATTAACACAACATAAATTCTTCTAATGAAATCATAGTGCAGGAGTCCTTCCTCATCCTCAGAGAACACACTTCTTGATCCTGAGTGGACATGTCAAAGTACCTCCACACCAGCTACCTACCAACCTATCCATACTGCTTCTCATAAAAACACTTATTGGCGATAAAATTTAATTTCTAAATTAGACATTAATATATTAACAATGAAAATTAATAATAAAATGGAACAATCACAACATCCTAAATAAAAAATTGTATGCACAGAGTCTCTCCTTCCATCCTTGGGCAACAGCCTTCTTGTGCGGACGCTGGAAGATACAACGCATGTGTGGTCAGAGGGGAGGAGAGCTGCAGGTACTGTGAGTTTGTAGAGGGTGCTGGGGCACAGTCACCCCAGCACCGTGACAGTTGATGTGATAAGGATGGCAGCTACCAGGTGACCAAAGGGTGGGTGGTATATGCCCTGTGGATATGATATACAAAGGAATGAGTCACATCCTGCGCAGACAGCACGAGACGACACTAGTCAGAAAGGCAAACAACTTAAAACCTGTAACTGTTTATTTCTGTAATTCTCCACCTCGTGTTTTCCAGCTGTGGCTGACCAGGAGTATCAGAAAACAAAGAAAGAAAAACCACAAAGGAAGAGACTGTCATACTTTTTCTGCAATTAGTCAAGACTGGACACTGTGAACATAATCTCTATTCTAAACAGACCCAAGCATGGTTAATGCTTAAGACTGATGTCATCAAACAGGCTCACCTGAGAAGAAGCCACGTGCTCAATCAAGAACCACTGAAAAGACATAAAATATTTCTGCTTAACTACCTAACATTTACATTTCATAAGAATCACACCTGATGAAGCCATTGCTGCCGTTAGCACAGAACCGTGTGTTAGGAGACTTAGGGTGTGACACACTGTGAGATGACTTTATACTAGAAGTTCTAAATCAAAAAATCTGAAATGCTACTCAAACTGACAATTTTGTCAAAATTGTCAAAATTCCAAAACACAAAAGATCGCCCTACTCCAAGTTGAAGAAGGATGTAAAAAGAGTGAAGAAAAAAGGGAACAAGGACAATGGTGAGAAAACCATTTTAACTAATATATACCAATCTAGGCATCTCAATAATCTTTTTAAATATGTCACTGTATATTAAAATAAATTCAGGAAATCAACTTCCAGCATGACTGCATGAAAAAATATGCAGACATGCTTCCAAAGGAAAAAATAGACACATGTAATAAAAAAATAAAAATAAATTAAAAAAAAAAGTAAAAGTAAAGGGAGCGACTTCTCTAAGGTCAAAGCGACACAAGATGGAAGGCAGGAGAGCGATATGAAGTTCCAGAAGATGCTGAAAACCACCAACAGGAATCCGGAAAGCAAACGACTGCACATGGAAGCCAACTGAGGAAGGACAGAAATAACAGACGAAAATGAAGGGGAAAATAGATAAGTGTTGAAAGAGGCAAATCTTTCCCAAAATGCCCACGAGCAAAGCAATCACCACTTTATGAAACTAACAGAAGAATGAGGCGCAGATACATGCATGTGAAGTTCTCAGACAACAACAAAATGAGTGCTGGAGAATGAATGAAGCCGGAAATACAGTCTATATACAAAGAGGCAATAGTAAGTTAGGACACAAAATGGACGGTGAGTTTAGTAATTAAACAGTGCCGGGGGATGGAGAGATGGCTCAGGAGGGAAAACGCATGCAAGAGGACCTGAGTTTGTGTCCCCAGCACCCACACAGAACCAGATGTAGCTGTGAAGCCTACAGCCACAGGGATGGGTGGGTAGAAACAGGTGGCCCCTGGGGACACGCTGGTCAGCCTTGCCCAAATGGAAAGACTCAAGCTCAATGAGAGACTCTCAAAAGAGACAATAAAGGAAGACACCTGAAGTTGACCTACAGGCAAGCATATCCACTCACAAGTGTGCTCTCGCTCTCT
>LOJH01061306.1:0-11009 GCA_001685095.1 Ellobius talpinus
CATTAGATCAGCCCCATCGTCTCAGTGGGTGGACGCACCCCTCGCGGTCCTGAAAAGATGCTCTTAAAAGTGCTTGCTGCTCTTACAGAGAACCCAGGACCAGTTCCTGGCACTTGCATCAGGCAGCCCCTAAGGGCCTGTAACTCTAGTTCCAGGGGGTATCTGACACGTTCTTCTGGGCTCTTGAGGCACCCACATATCTGTGTGCATGCCCCCCACACACTGTAAGAAAAGTACAACCTTTAAAAACACAACCTTCTATTCAGGGGGACTTCTATCAACAGATAATTTGAATGTCTTTTAATCAATGCACTTTATAGCTATTTCTGCATAACAATGTTTTGTATTAAAAACCAGTTCTGACTTTCTTTTCAAGCCTTTCATCTTCTAAGTCCCAGATCTCATAATTGCTTCTGATCAATAATTAAAAGGTCATTATGGGGCCCACTTTGTGCTACATGCTGTTTGTAAGCATCCCTCATAGCACATTTCAGGATAATCTCTTCAGCTTTCTGAGATGAATATATGGAATCTAGTTCAAAGGAAAGCTTACAAGATGTCAGGATAGAAACAACTCCGTGTAACACCAGGATCGAGAAAACAGAGAAACAAAGGATCACTTGATACAGAAGAAAGAAGAACAACTAAGACTCACCATAGGTAAGATGACAGTGTCGAAGTCTGGAGGACTAGAAATCCTGGCCAAGATGCTAAACAAGGAACAACTCTGTCAGGCTCCCCAGACAATAATAGAAGAGATGGGGAGTTTTGCTAAAAAAAAAAAAAGCTAGATATCACTGGTTTAAGAAAAGAGAGAGGTTGGCAGTTGGATCCTGTCCTAACGGTAAGACACGTCCATAGTTTCTGCAAGACTTCTATTTAGTTGGGGGATCTGATGTGCGGGTCACTCCTGTATGACAGGTCAGCATTGAGAAGAGCCCATCTGGGTACTCTCTGTACCTTGCATGGCCATATGCAGGCAGCATCTGGGAAGCAAGTTTAGGGCTGAGCTATGGAGGAGGCTGGGAAGCAGAGAGTAAGCATATGCCAGGGAGGCTAAGGCTGAGACCTTGTGGTCTGAGGCAGCCATGGATTGGAGGAGAGCTGGCTGGATACAGACACACAGAAAGGAGTCTCCAGTGGTGAAGGACTCATCTGTCCAGTGGCCCTATTCCCTTTGCCCTGAGCAGGATAACTGGGAGACTGATAAACCTGAGCAAGAGGTTGGGTTGATAGTCAGCTTGACTGCTACATTTCCGCCATGATGCCTTCTGCTCACAGGACTGAGAACCCTAAAGCTCTCATCCAGCCGATACTCCCTGCAGCCTCTTTTCCTATAAGATATTTAATACTGAACAAGATTACACAGTACTGAGAGTGGTACCATAGTAACAGACCTCGGTTTCCACATGCCTCGGTCATCCTGGACACACCCTGAAACATCCCTTATCTTAGACATCAGCCAGTGCGAGGTGAACAGACTGGAGCAAGCAGTGACTGCAGCACCCAAGAGCAGCGGAGGAGCGACTACTCCAGACTCAGCACTGACGTGAACAGGATGAAACAGAGTCATTAACTGGAACTGGCCATGCCCTCCACATCCTGGGTTCTCAATTTAACAATTCTTTTTTTAAAATTTTATTTCAACTCTTGTGTACACCCCCTTCTAACATTTTTTGACACTCAGCATTATTCAAAAAGCAGATTATAGATTTTATTTTTTTCTCCCTCTTTATTTTTATCTATTTATTTGCTTATATAGTTTTCCTTATTGGGCAGGGTTTTTTAACGTTTTTTTCTCTCCCTCTTTGTGATATTCTTTTCCTGTCTTCTGCTTGTTTCTCCTTTTACTTAACCTCGCTTCTTCTTTGCTTTTTCTCTGTCTGCTGACTGCTTCCTTTATTTCACCCAGTTATTATTTTCAAGTTTACATAAATAACTTTCTACTTCATAGGTTACCAAAAACATGATTATAATTTTCATTTCTGTGGTCATCATTGATGGTTTTAATTGGTTTAAAGTATATTACTATGCCTGGCTTGATTCTGTGCCATTACTGTTGTCATGGATCATTTTCTCCTCTCTGTGTGTCCTGAGGACACAGCTCTTCAGCGAATGCAGCTCACCAAGTAGACTGTCAAATGAAGCTGGAAGAAGCAAGCATCCCCACAGACTGCAGATTGTAACACAGACAAACCAGAAACATGGAAAAGCAAGATGGCAGGATTCCTCAAAAAAATCATACCTTGGCAATTAGCCAAGTCCAAAGATTCATGGATAGAAGACCCAAAAGTGAATTCAAAAGTTTATCAGTGACTCACAGGGAATGGGGAGAAAGCCAATGAAGAAATTGGGAAATGAATTCATGGCCTAGAGAAAAAAATCAACCACATGAGTGAGAAATTCAGGCAATAAATGGAAATTTTGTAGAAAACAAATGATAATGTTTTAAACGAAAAATTCAGCAAAGTAAAAAACATAGCAAACAAAGTCACCAGATGACTAACCCAAGCAGAAGAAGGGATGGCAAAGATGGAAAACAAGGTCAAAAAATGCTGCATTTGGACAACAGTAAGGAAAAAAATGACCATGACTGAAATGTCCTAGGATTATGGTATATGACCCAGAGAGCAAGACTAAGTCTGCAAAGAGATGAGATAAAATCAAAAGGTATAGAAATTTGTTCAATAAAATTATAGAAAAAAAACTTCTATGTCTATGAAAAGATATTGATATCTCAAGACAAGAAACAATTTAGAACTTGAAGTAGACAGGACCAAGGAAGAATATCTTCCTGACACACTGTAGTCAATATGCAGCATTTATAGAACGTCAAGAAAAAGAAAACGATGTGAAAAAAATGAATGCTGACTGGACAAAGGCAAACACATTAGAGTACTGCAAGACTTCTCAGTGGGAACTCTATAAAGTCAGGAAAGCATGGAATTACAAATTAAAACTCTGAGTCAGTTAGAATGATAGTGAGAAGGAGCTTCATGCATGGCCAGAGGCACAGAATTCCTTTGAACATGGTAGGTTTACCAGACCAGATACAGATTCCAATCTGTAGCTTCCATAGCCAAGTTTGCCATCCACATGTGGCACTAACAGATGTGGTGGGAGTGGTCCTTCATCCTAATTAAGATAACTGGTGAAACTTCTAGGAAAGCTTTTATTTTCTACTAGTAATTCCAAACGCTATACAGTGTTTCTCAGACCTAGACATAAAAGGGACTAGCCATATGATGATATTGCATTAAATGTATTTGTCTCCTGTGCCCTAATTTAAGTGCTGGCTTATGCCCCTTGCAAGAAAGATTATTTAGCTTGCTAATTATACCCATTCTTACAATCAGAATTTTAGCATTAATTATGTGTTGTGCTAACGTATGCTTTTTGGAATCAATGAGTGCATGTACCCCTGATGTTTCTACTTACAGAGTTGATTACGATGATAAGTTAAGAAGTAGAGATAGAGATTTCAAATTTTAAAAAGTGTTAAAGGCCATGATACAACATTCATTGGTGTGTAGGTGCCAATACAGGGTGTAACTGTGAAACTAATTATTTTAACCATACAGGATATTTTAGAAGTTTGGTTTGGTTTTATTTTAAATTGCATCACATTTCATATCTGGTTTTCAACCTACAGTGGAAGAGTAACATGACTGGAGAAGCTCACAACCACAGGACGTGTCTGGTAAAACCAGAGAAATTAGCTATTTTGTCAAATCCATAAGGAAATACAAGGAGGTGGTTTGTTGATTCATCTTCTCCTGAAGTCAATGTGAATGTAGGCGTTCTCTGAGGAGGCCTCTGTTCATTCTTCCTATCTTTAAATCATTGTGAGTAGGGGATTTTGTGAACTCTGTCACTATTGGGAAGTTCCCACAGCCTGCAAACTGCTGTGTGCTTGGAACTTCGGCATTGTTGACCATAGTGCATTATTTGAGACAAAGCTAGATAATCCCATCTTTGGCACTTACAGTTTCAAAGTGTATTTTTCTCCCAACGTTGGAGTTGGCGCTCATTAGAAGGAACACTTACACAGGTGACAGAAGTAATGGCTACTTACAGGACTTGGTTCTCCCCTTCCACCATGGAGTTCTAGGGATCAAGGGCTGCTCATCCAGTTTGAAGGAAGAACTGACTCCCAGAAATTGTCCTCTGACTTCACATGTGCACAAAAGCACATGGATTCTTCTTCAACATCCCATCCCACATATATGCACATAAATAAATGAAAGTCATTTTTAGAAAGTAGATAACAAGTAATGAGCTCATCGTGACTCATTTCAAAGAGTCACAGTGGAAAAAAATTACATACAAGGGGCACAAATGGCGAGTCATTGCAGAATGCAGATTTTCCAGATCCCACGAGATTATAATGCAGGCTGGTTTCCTCTTGTTAGATACTATGAAGAGCAGTTCAAAGTGAGTTTCTTAAAACCCCTAGCACTTTGTTAGACAAGGGCTTACAAGTTGGATCATCGCTCAAAGATTTAAGTGTCCTTTGTGACTTTTTCTAAGAATAAGTTTCAGTTGGGAAATGTCAAGATTGAGGATTTATTTACAGGCAATCATCAGGAAGATCTCTGAGTGAAATAGTGCCCATAATACAACAGAACATTTCATATATAAGCCTTTGATCTGTATTATTGAATTACTGATATCTGAACCATCATTACAGACTATGGTGGGGTGGGGAGATGGCTTAGTTAGCAAATTGCTTGCCAAGCCCGCAAGCACAAAGACTGTTGGGTTCGGTGTTCAGCACCCACATACAAGCACACCAGTATTCCCAAGTATCAGGGAAGTGGAGGCAGGAGGATCTCTAGGACATCAAGATCTGGTGTCTGTACTCATGGACCAACATGCACATGTGTACCTGCACCCGCAAACATGAACACACAATACACAAATGACATATCACTGTTCTTATTTGTATAGTCCCAAGAAGGAAAAAAGTTAGGGTAATTCTGTACTTCAAGCAAATTCTAGCACAGAACAGAAGCATGCAGCATCAGTGTCTGCTTTCAAAGTGACCTAGGACACATTCCCATTGTTTCTGAGCAGAGAATTTGCCTTGGCTCATCTGGGCAAGCCTGCTAACTGCAGCCACTCCGATTTATGGAACTATGGAGGCAGACATGCACAAATCGGAGCCAACCAGTATTTGACTGTATTTATACTAGTTAATCTCCTTGTGGCTGTGATGAACTATATGACAGAAGGCAGGATTTATGTCAGCCCATGATTCAAGGGTGTAGCTCCTACCAGCAGGGAGGTGTGGCTTCAGGGTTATGAGGTATCACATCTCTGTAGATCAAGAAGGAGAGACCAGACAGGAAATGGAGCTAGAACATAAACTCCATTCTGCTCTCCAGAAACTGACTTCCACCCTCTAGACCTCCTTGAAGCTTTTATAACCTCCCTAAACACCACCAGCAACTGGCGACTGAGTCTTCAAACGCACCAGTCTGTGGGCTGTGGTGGATGAGCCAGGAGGGAATGTTCATCGAACCACACCGATGTCCAGACACAAAGAGACACATTCTGGTTGACACGGTTCCTTCTCACAGCTGTCGGAAACTAGAGTTACTTAGCACAGATTAATTCGCAACAGAGTCCAAATCAGAGAAGATCCTCCTGAGCACACTTCCAATAGATGATTCTCTTTCCCAACTCACTGTTTACTTATGAACAGATCCTTAGACAATCACTAAATTTTGCCACATTTATCTTGAAGGTACGTTTTCTTGGATTTCTTAAACTTAATGGTAGCCATTGAGTATCTACTTTCTTGGGTTTGTTTGAGTCTTTACGTTTGCTTTTTGTTGGTTTGTTTATGTGTTTGTTTTGAGACAGTGTTGCCTATAACCTAGGCTGATCTTGAATGCTCTACATGGTTGATGCCGAATTTGAATTCCTGGTGCCCTTGCCACCACCTCCCCAGTGTGGTTTCACAGGAGAATGTCGCCGTGCCTACCTGCCCCCGCCACCAATCAAACTGTAGAACTTCCTCAGTACTTGGAACTTATCTGAAGTTGTTAGATGTTATTTACATTATTTACTAGAAACGTGGCACATTGGTTGTCTGGGAGAAGTACCTTCGTCCTAGAGTAACCTGTGATCATAAGTCTAAAAAAGACAGAGGGAACACTGCAGGGGCGAGCAGATTAGAAACATGTAGATTGCATTTCATTACATGGAAATTTTTTTTTCTGAAAATTCAACAAACTACTTAAAGGAAAGAAAATGTGTCATTGACTTGTGAGATGCTTTTAGGACAATCAAGAACATTTCTGAGCCAAACATTGTGGCATACACTTGTAATCCCATCGTTGGGTATGTGGAACAGGAAGAGAGGATGTTCAAATACCACTTGGCATAGTGAGTTCAAGGCTAGCCTGGGCTGCATGAGACTCTGTCTCAACAATGCTTCCCCCACCAATAAAAAAATGAAGGTAAGATTCTGTCCCCTGAATCTTGTTAAGATGATGGCCATGGGGGAAAGAAGAGCTTTTCTAGCTTTTGCTTTATTTAATAGAAAAATTGGATTGTTAAAAGTCATTGGACTTTATTGTTTGTTTGTTTGTTTTTGGCTTTTGTTGAGACAGTGTTTCTTTGTGTATTTCTGCCCTGACTGTCTTGGAACTACCTTTGATGACCAAACTGACCTTGAACTCACAGAGCTCTGCCTGCCTCTGCTTCCCAACTGCTGAGATTCAAGGTGTGCGCCACCACCAGGTCTACAAAGCAGGACAGACAGGGCTACACAAAGAAACCCTGTCTCAAAACAAAACAAAAAAACCTCAGTGAACTTATTGGAGACAGAATTTCATTCATTCATTCCATCACTCATTCAACAAGAGCATCCTGAATGCCTTTGATGGGGCAAGCATTGGCTCTAGAAATTAAGAGCTAATAACTGAACAAAATAAACGTTCCTGCTGTAACAAAACTTAAAACCCAGCATGGGGAAACAATGGACTGGCCCCTGGTTTCAAGTATTCAAAGATGGACATGGTGGGAGTTAAATCATTCAGACAGACTTTGTCTTGGAGACCTCAGCCATGAGTTTCAGCATCTTTTGCCCATCTCAGTGCTATTCTTCCTTCAGGAGACTTGGATGTCTCAAGAGGGTCACAAATTCTTCCTCACTTGTGGTCTCTTTTAAAACAGAGAACCTGGGAGCCACCAGGCATTAGTGCTCTTCCACAGAAAGGGGTGAGGAGGAGGGTAAGGCAGTTGTAGTTCTTCCCCTTGCTAACCTGTGGTGTGTTAAGGAAGGAAGTGGTTGATTCAGTGGACATTGAAGAATATGAAATTAAACTTGACATGAATTCTATTTGGGGAAAGATAAGTAGAACTCTGAGATTTATTAAATAGCCCTAACTAAGAAAGGATGTGTATGTGCATGCGCATGTGTGTATGTGCATGCACGTGTGTGCACGTGCATGTGTGTGTGAGTGAGTTGTAGAGATATTAATATCTTTGCTTATGGATGTGACAAAATACCCTGAAAAAAGCAAATTAATAAAGGAAGAGTTTATTTTGACTCACGCTTTGAAGGAGCAGCTATGGTGGTGGAAGAGTCAAGGTGGCAGGAAAGTCAAGATGGTAAAGTATGAGGCAACAGGTCACATTGGGAAGTAGAGACAGAGAAGCTCGGCTTGCTTTCTCCTTTTTATTCACTCAGAGAGCCCAGCCCATGAATTGTATCATCCGTATTTGGGATGAGTCTGGCTATGTCAGTTGACCTCATCTAGAAACCCCCTCTCATAGACACGCCCAGAGATTTGTTTCTAAGGTGACCCCAAGACCACTCAGGTTGTTCATCATCACCACACGTCACAGTAGAGAAGAACCAGGGGAAGCAGCAAGCCGCCTTTACCCCACCTAAGCTCACAGACCCGGTGATCTTGCAAAATACCTTCTGAAGGATCTGCCCACGTTATCAGTGAGAAAGTGACTGTGAGGGCTTGTGTGTGGGCCACTGCTTCCTGCTACTATGACAAACAGTTTGTTCACCCAGAAAAATGCCAGGCTTCCACAAACATGTGCCCTGGGGCTGGGGATTGAACTCTTGTCTTTTCTGGAACATGGCTGTCTTTGCAGTTTAAGAGTTCATCCCATCTCCTTTGAGGCTCTTGATGCACGGTTTGTCCCGTGACAGAAGATAAAACGGAGCTCTGCAACAGTGTTCCAGCCATGAAAAAGTGGGATTTGGGGAGGTTAATTGGCTTTCCTAATATCACACAAGTTGGTGGCAGAACCAGGGCACCTGTGTTTCAATCCAGTTAACACCAATTTTATTTCATTATGTCTGGCTGGGCTCTTCATTAAGTTTCTATGTTTCAGGTTATGCAATTTAACCCTCAGAAAATCAAGTTGAGAGATTAATAAAAAATATTGTGACTTTAGTCCTTTTGTGGTGGGATATAAAATATTAGTATATTATCTGGGCCCACTAATGCAAATTACATTAGCATAATAAGTATTTTAATCTTTTGGCATGCCATCAGTACACTTGAAATGGAAGGTATGATCTAGTTAATAGCTTTGACTTGGAAGGACTCATCCATCCAAATAGTATCCTGATTTAATTTTTTCTGCCTCAAGATTATGTAATTCTGGAAGACATGGCTAAGGAAAATTTCCCTTGTTTTATGCTGACTATCCACTGCATATGACTCACAATGAGATTAATATCACCGGGATTTTGCAATTTATCAAGTTAATGGGTCTTTTGCATTTTAATACAGGTAGTTTATATAAAATGCATAATGAATGATTGTAAAATGTTTCCATGACAATATACAAAATACTTGATACTGTACAATTTGAGCCCATGTTTAGGACAGAAATCTCTGTAACCGTGTGCTTAGACCTTCTCCCTTTTCCACATGCAGAGTGGTTGGTGGTTTGTTTTGTTTTCTATAACATGTAATTGATTTTTTTTTCGAGACAGGGCCTCGCTCTGCAGCTTTTGCTGACCTGGAACTCCCTATGTAGACCAGGCTGGCCTCAAATTCATAGTTCCTCCGGAGTGTTGGGTTTAAAAGTGTATACCACCATGTCTGGCAACTTTTAACACTCTATGATAATTTTATTTAATTCATTTTTAAAGAAGAGATTCTTATTTGCATCCACCCCCCAAAAAACCCATCTACTAAATCAAAAGGGCAAAGTAGTTTTTCTCTGAACCCATATCAAATAGTTTCCCCTGAAGTAATACTAGTTTATAATTTTCTTTACATAAGATATGTAAGGCCAAAGTAAAGAGATGTGAAGGCCTTTCCTATAGGCTTACATTTAAGAAGGAATTATTAATAAAAGTTAAACATTTAAAAAGATTCTTCCTAGTTAGTCAGAGTTCTTAAGAGCCTTTACTCATAACCCTCCATTAGTGAAAAGACAGCTATACAGTTTTCCAGACATAGAAAACTTGATGCTATGCAAAGAAGCCCAGTGGCTTTGTTGGCCTGTTTTAGTTCACAAAATAAAAGACAAAAATGGGCCCTGGCTTCTTCATGTAGGAAAGAAGACCATGTCTAACCAACCCATGGATTCAAAGGCTGCAGCATCCTTTTGGAGAAATTCAAGATGGTAGACAAGATAAGGCCAGGGGAAAGTGGGGCTTCTTGTGGAAGAAGAAAGAAAGAAAGCTCCAATGGCAAATGAAAGCGTCAAGATTCTAAGATTTTAGTACTGCAGCTCACATGGCTAGATCCTGCATGGATGTGAGTGGCCCTTGTTCAGTGTGCAGTGTGTGGTGTCCTGACTGCTTTAACTGTCATCTTGACACAGCCCAGAGTCATCTGAGTAAGGAATCTCCATTGAGGAACTGAGACTGAGAGGTCAGGCCAGATCAGGGTGGCCTGGAAGGGATGTCTGTGGGAGATTTATCTCACTTGAATGTTGATTTAAATAGGAGAGTCCAGCTCACTGTGGGGGGCACCATTCCCTGGGAAGATTGTTCTGGGCTATGTTAAAAGCTAGCTAAGCATGAGCCTCCAGGTGAAGCTGCACACAGGGTCCCTTCACCATTTATGACATCAGGTTGCTGCCTTGAGTTTCTGCCTTGACTTCCCTCAGTGGGCCCTGAAGGGGAAGCATGAAGTGGAAGAAACTCTCCCCCTGCTAAGCGGCCTGTGCTCGGATCCTGTTATTACAGCAACAGAAGGAAGCTAGCTGTGGCTGTTGCTAATCCCAGATATAATTTTGGCAGCTATTCCTCCACATTTTCATTGAGATTCCCCATCTGGTGGTTTCTTTATTTTGGACATGTTTCTTAACATACTTGACATGTCCCTGGTATAGGCCCAGAGAATCCTCCTGAGACTGCATTTGGGGGTCAGGAAATCTAGGTTCTCTGCCCTTCTATCAAAAGGGCCCCAGCCACCTAATGATGCAGTCACAGCCTGTACCAGCTACATGCTACATGCTTCACTAAGATCCATGAACCAGGCATAATAGCTCATGCCTGCAATACTGGTACTCAAAAGTCCTAGGCAGGAATATCAATAGTTCAAGGTCACTCTCAGCTACATAACAAGTTTGAGGTCCATCTTAACTACACGAGATCCTAGCTAATTGAGGAAGGAAGCAAATACATGCACTCTATGCATCGCTACCCTTCTGACACTTTACTCAGAAATTTGGCCGCCATGTTGATCATCTACTGGTCCGCCTGCCTCTTCCTGCTTTCTTAATTGGATGGAATGTTTTTAGATTTAAAAACAAGTTACATGTTGAGTGTTTTTCCTGTATGCATGTCTGTGCACTGTTCATGAGCCTGATGCATTTGGAGGCCAGGAGAGGGTGTTAGGCCCCCTGGAACTGGTAGATGGTTGTGAGCCACCATGTGGTGCTGGGAATCAAACGCTGGTGCCCTATAAGGATAAGTGCTCTCTACTATGGAGCCATCTCTCCAGCCCCTTATGAGACACTGATATAGGAGGATCTTCTATCTATCTGTTACTTTCATTGGTTAATAAAGAAAC
>LOJH01061308.1:298-11009 GCA_001685095.1 Ellobius talpinus
ATTTTCTTAAGTGTCTTTCAGCCATTTGAGATTCTTCTGTTGAGAATTCTCTGTACCCCATTTTTTATTGGATTATTTGAAATTTTGATGTCTAATTTCTTTATTATTTGAAATTTTGATGTCTGAGTTCTTTATATATTTTGGAGATCAGGCCTCTGTCTGATGTGGGGTGTATGATGATCTTTTCCCATTCAGTAGGCTGCCTTTTTGCCTTATTGACTGTGTCCTTTGCTTTACAAAAGTTTCTTAGTTTCAGGAGGTCCCATTTATTTATTGTTGCTCTGTGCTACCGGTGTTATATTTAGAAAGTGGTCTCCCGGGGTGCAGGATTCTTAAAAGCTAGTTTTCCAGAAAACAGGTTTAAACTCTATGACTTCTTATGACTTAGCCCTAGAAGTCATACAGCATCACTCCATTTGAACTCAATGTGCCAAATCCATCACAAATCCACCCAGATTAAAAGGAAGAGACAGATATCCTACCTCTGTATGAAAAGAACATATCTAGCCAAGTTTTTTGTTATTGTGTTGTGTCTTGTTTAAGACCAACTCCAGATTGACTATGTCACCAAAGATGACCTGGAATTTATGATCCTACTGCCCCTGTCTCCCAAGTGCTGAGACTATTGGTGTGTACCACTGGTTTATGATATGCTGGGATTAAATCCAGGGCCTCATGTCTGCTACAAAAATACTTGGTTTTATTTAAGTAGGTAGATGAATTCATGAGTAGCCAGTTCTGTTATGGTCAAGGATCCCCTTGAAATCAAATCTCTGATTTAGTCATCTTTATCAAATCCACCTTTCCCAGGGGCTGCCTTAAAATGGCTACAGTTTCCTTGCCTGGATCTGCTGTGTAGAGCATATAAAGTATGGTTAAAAAGAAGTACTAAACTGATGTTCTCATTGGCCCATCTATGAATGAGGGATTCTCAGCAGATGCATTGAAGACATAGGCTTTCCCTTCACTGCCTAGCTGATGAGGTGGTTTCTGGAGCTCCCTGGGGGCTGTTGTGGCTGAAGTGGGGCCAAGGTATGTTGGAGTTCTGTTTAGTAAGATTTACTGATTGTGCTCAAAGACTGTCAGTGTGAACTGAATAAATGATTTGAAAGAGCAAACCAATAACAAAAATAGAACAGGTGCAGCTTCAGACAGATATCATCATCAGCAGCATCATCATCATCATAAGAGGAAGGCTCAAATACTAGGTAAGGAGCAGGACTAAGTATTGAAGGGTTGCAGGAGCCAGGTCTCTGCAAGCTGTAATCTTGAATCTGCCACCTCCAAAACAAATCAAAACATGAACAAAAAATTAAATATCTCTTTGTTTCATTATCTTATTTTGCAGAAAGGGGCACAGAGCATGAGGAGACCAAGGACTTTTCTAGTTTGGCAGAAACATGAACCTCCTTGTTGACAGATTCAAAGGATTCTTCTCAGTTCTTGTCTCAACTGGCCCCTCGTAAGGATTTTACGCTGTCAATTACTCTCTACTTTTTTGTTTTAACTCATTCATTTTCTGGGCTTTCAAAAACAACTTTCTGCCTCTCTGATCTGAATGACTTCTTCACCACTTGTCGTTTAGAGGGGGTCCATTTTCCTTCTTACTACTGACACATTCGTATGCTAAAGTTTCATCCTCACTGTGGCTACCCTTGCTGTCCATACGTCAGTCAGAACTCTTTCCCTAGTGCCATAGTGTATTAGTAACTTTACTGTAACTAAAATAACCCCACAAAGACAATTTAGGGAATAAAGTTTGTATTTTGGCTGACAGTTCCAAAGGGTTATAGTCCATCATGGTGGGGAAGGCGTGGCCACAGTCAGTAGGAACAGGAAGCTAACCAATCCCATTTCCATCCACAGCCAGGAAGTAGCCAGGGAGGACTGGAAGTGAGGTAGGGTTATAAATCTTTAAACCCCATCCCTGGTGGTGTACTTCCTGCTGTAAGGCTCTATGTATGAATGCTTTGTTGTATTGCATTTTCCTCCCAATTGAAACATCCCCTTTAGGAGGGAGAGGAATGTTCATGATACCCTATGAGGAAACAAAAATTCACATGTCTGGAAAACAGAAACTTGGGAAACTTTTGAGAGTCCCTTCCCAGCAGTGTAGAAATGAACCAACAACTGCCTGGAAGAGGATTCTGGCCAAATGAACCACATAGAGAAGGGATTGTTAGCTGGGCAAGCTGCCTGCAAGCTATGCTGAGGCCTCTGGGCTGCAGGGCTTTTTGTTGCTGCTTTTTGTTTGAGTCTTTGCTTGTGTTGGGGTGGGATTTTTAGTAATTCAGCAGCTTTTGAGTCATCCCTGCTCCTTGTAAATAATCTCTCACACATACTCCTGATAATAACTCCAATAAAAACTCATCCGTTCCCCAAGTTGGACATTGGCACAGTTCTTACTTTGGTCTGTCATGGATTACCTTTGTGGGTCGAATAGTAGTGTGTGTGTGTGTGTGTGTGTGTGTGTGTGTGTGTGTGTGTGTTGCATCTACCCAGGAAAAGTTTGTTATATAACAATGTTCCATAACCTTCCTTAAATGACACTATCAGCTGGGAACCAAGTGTTCAAATACATGAGCTTATGGGGGACATTTCTCATTCAAACTGTCACCCGTATCATACCAATATGATCTAGTTTAGGATACATGGTGTCTTAGGATTTCTGTTGCTATGAAGAGACATCATGACCATGGCAGCCCTTATAAGGGAAAACATTTAATTGGGGTGACTCACTTACAGTTTTAGAGGTTCAGTCCTTTATCATCATGGCAGGGAGCATGGTGGTATGCAGGCAGACATGGTGCCAGTTACATTTTGACCAGAAGGCAAAAAGAAGTTGACTAAGACACAGAACATATCATGAGCATAGGACACCTCAAAGTGATGTGGGATGTCCTTTTGTATATGTGTTGCTTTTATTGGTTAATGAATAAAYCTGTTTCAGCCAGTGGCTTAGCAGAGTAAAGCCAGGAGGGAAATCTGAACAGAGATATAGAGAGAGAGTAGGTGGAGTCGAGGGGATACCATGTAGCTGCCAAAGGAGACAGATGCCTGAACCTTTCCCGGTAAGCCACAGCCTCATCGCAATACACAGATTAATAGAAATGAGTTAATTCAAGCTGTAAAGAGTTAGCTAGAAATATGCCTGAGTTATTGGCCAAACACTGTTGTGTTAATAAAGTTTCTGTGTGATTATTCAGGATTTGCATAGCCTGGAAATGAATGAGCAGTCTCCGCCTACATCAAAACCCATCCCATAGTGACACACTTCCTCCAACAAAGCCGGACCCACTCCAACAAAGCCACAACTCATCATAGTGCCACTTCCTATGAGATTACAGGGCCAATTACAGTTAAACTACCACATGTGGAAATCATTGGCTCAAACAATTGAAAAGTCCAGAAAATGAACACAGTTTTGGTGCTGTCAAGGGGAGCAAGAACAGGTTCACCTATGTCAATTAAATGAAAAAATAGGAAAAAGAGGTTATGGGAAATCTTGGGGAGGTCCAGCAGAGCCATCATATGGAACCTAGAAAACTGTGATCCCCTGTTTGAAGTTCATATTCCCAACCAAGAAACTTAAGAATGAGTATAGACAAAACCTTTTGAATTGAAGGAATTTGAAATTGTGTATCCAAGCTAGTGGGACACAATGAAAGAGGTGTTCAAAAGAAAAATGTGTTTAATTAAATGCTAATGTTTGAAAATAAGATAGTTGTCGACAGTCTAAGATGTCATCTTGAAAAACTAGGAAAAAACCTCAAAACTTTGAGAAGGATAACAAAGGTCAGAAATGAATGAATTTGATAACAGAAAAATGGTAAAGTCAATCAAAACAAAAGATGCATTTGTGAAAAGGCCAATAAGATTGATAAATCTCTAGCTAGAATAACAAAGAAAGATAGAAGACACAAATTCCCAGTATGCAGGTGAAAATCAGAATGCCGCAGACTGCAGTCACCAACCAGAAAGAAAATGCCTTGGTGGCTGGAGAAATGACTCAACAGTTAAAGCACTGGCCGCTCTTTTAGAGGACCTAGCTATGGCTCCCAACACCCACACAGTGGCTCACAGCCATCTGTGACACCAGTTCCAGGAAATCTGATCTTTATGAGTGCCAGACACACAATGTGCACGTGCATACATAACAGCAAAACACTTGTACACATAAAACAAACATGTTTTAACTTAAGGAGGAAATACCATGAATTTGGTATTTAGGTTTACAGCCACCACATTGGAAGTGGTCGGGATCTGAGAGAATGAAGTGGCTAAAAGTCTCGTGCCGCAGCCAGCTTTATTGGGAGCCTCAGACAGTTTATACTCTGTGGGTTAAGAAAGGTCACGTGAGGAAAGTTCTATGAGTTCAGGCTGTATACAATCACAAGGATGAGCCACACATTGCGAAACGTGTTTTTCCGTAGAGGCGTGAAGATTTAATTGAATAATACNTTGAAGACACTGAAGCCACAGACTCTCATCATATTTTCTTGGACAGTCCTCACAGGCACTCAGCATTCTCCCACACAATGCCACTCTTGGACCATGTTCTGACAGCTTGTGACTTAAATCTACAACTTACTGGAAGGCGATGGATTTCTTAAAAGTCACAAATTACCAAAACCTGCCCAATAATGACTGAAATATTTCCAAGCCTACTAAATAAACTAGTATCAAGGAGAATATGTCTAGCCAGTATGAAAAAGTTTAAATATAAAAATAAAATGAGTAGTTAAAAATATTCCTAACAAATGTAACTGTAGACCATGCCTATGAATCCAACAAAATATTAGCAAATCATTTATGAACATATGCAAATCATTTATGAACATATGCAAATCATTTATGAACAGATGCAAATCTCCTTCCTCTCTTTCTCTTCTCTCTGCCTCCCCCTTCCCCTCCCCTTTCTCTTTTTCCCCTTTCTTTCCTTTCCCCCATCCCCCCCACATGTCTTGGCCTAGTGAGATGCATCTGAAAAGTACAAAACTGACTCAACATGTAAAATCAGTGTGATTCACCACATTAACACAGTAAAGGGAAAAAAACTGCAAAGGTCATTTAATTGATTCAGAAAAGTATATAGTTATACTCAATATCCAGTCATGATTCATTTTTAAAATCTTTCAGCAAACTGGAATTAGAAGAGAGCTTCTATAACCTGAACGGGGTGTCTCTAAAGAACGCCACAGCTAACATTTTTCTGCATCAGCCTGGAGCAAGACCCACAGTCAGTGCACCACTTCAGTGTTCCACCAGTAGCCTTAGCCACTGCGACAAGACCCATCAAAGAAATAGAGGACATACGTACTGGAAAGTAAGACACCCGCTGCCCATATTCACAGATAATATGCCTGCCTATATAAGAAATCCCAAGGAATCTATAAAAAGAAAATGTTCCTGGAAATAACAGGTGGGTTTGACAAGGTTATACAATCCAAGGCCACTGTACAAAAATTAATCTTATTTTTGTATACTACCAATGAATAGTTAGAAACTGAAGATTTTAAAATAGAACCATGAGGCCTGGAGAGGATGCTCAGCATTGAAGGTCATGTACTGCTTTTGCAGAGGACTTGAGTTTTGTTCCTGGCATCCATCCATGTCTGGCAACTCACAACCTACCTGTAAGGAAAACACCAGCGGAGCCACACTTCTGACCTCCACAGTCATTGCACACGTATACGCACTCATTCAGCAGAGGCTCACACATATGCATACTTTTAAAATAAAAATCACATTATTATATTTTTAAATGTACAAATAAAAAAATCACACAGCTAATTTAATGTAGTTCCTCAAAGTCTTGCTCATACCTTATGTCAACACATCTCAAGATCTTTCATATGCTTGGAATAACTATCAATTCCATTTTTATGCACTTATCTACCAAACACAAAAGAGAAAAATCCATGACAGAGTTAAAACTGGAAAAAGCATTTTATTTTTTGTAACTCATGTACCCTTTGCCTGTATTCGATCCTTCCCCATCATCTACTATTAATCATTTATTTCTCTCCTTTCTACATGCTAGACTATACTCATGTGTGCATTTGCTTATGTATATACATGTGTGCATTATAGTCTAGATGGTCTAGAATACATACATGAGGAGGAGCTTTGGGGTTTTTATTGTTCTGATATGGGTGTGCTCACTTAGTATAACACATTCTAAGTCCATCCATTTTCCTATAAATTATGTAATTGCATTTACTTTAAAGATGAATAGTATTGTTTTATATCGTCCAGATTCTTACTGTTCCTTCAACTGTTGATGGACAACTAGGCTGGTACCATTCCCTTGCTATAGTGAATAAAGCAGCAATAAACATAGGGGTGTAAATATTTCTTTGGTAAGGTGTAAGATTTTCTGGGTCTACGCCCAGAAGCAAAATATCTGGTGCATTGGCTGGTTTTGTGTTGACTTGGCACAAGCTACTGTCATCAGAGAAGAAGGAGCCTCAGGTGAGGAAATGCCTCCATGAGATCCAGCTGTAAGGCATTTTCTCAATTAATGGCCAATGGAGCAGGACACAGTCCATGGTGGGTGGTTCCATCCCCGGGCCTGTGGTCCTGGATTCTATAAGAAAGCAGGCTAAGCAAGCCATGGAGAGCAAGTCAGTAAGCAGCACTCCTCCATGGCCTCTGCATCAGCTCCTTCTTCCAGGACCCTTCCTTGTTTGAGCTCCTGTCCTGACCTCCTTCAATGATGAACATTGATATGGAAGTGTAAGCCAACTAAACCCTTTCCTCCTCAACTTGCTTTTTGGTCATGGTGTCTCATTGCAGCAATAGAGACCCTAACTAAGACAGATGGGCCATATGGACATTCTATTTTCAATTTTTTGAGGTATCTCCAAACTGATTTCCGTAATGGCATTTTCACCTCCACTAGCAGTGGACAAGGTTTCTTCTTTCTCCACATACTACTCTCCAACATCTGTCATAGATTCCTTTTTTTTAATTTGATAAAATGGAGGAAATTTATTGGAAAAGGTGAAATCAATCCAAGAAAGCTGGCTTCTGCCACAGTTCTCTGAAAGGCATCCATCCCATTAGTTCTCTTCCTTAGAGTTTGTCGTAGACTTCTTAATAATAACTCTCCTGACTAGGATGAGATGGTAACTCAAAGTAGTTTAATTTGAATTTTCTGGATGGCAGGGAAAATTGAACACTTTTAAAAATAATTATTGGCCATTTATCTTTTTTTAAAACTGTCTATTTAAATCATTAATCCATTTGATGAGGGACAATTTTATTTCCTTGATATTTAATTTCTATAATTCTTTATAAATTCAGCGTATTAACCCATTTGAAGTGAAGCTGGCAAAAATTTCCTTCCACCCCATGGACTGCTTGTGCCCTGCTGGCTAGTTTCCTTTGCCGTGCAGGAAGTTTTCAGTTTCATAGAATCCCATCTGTTGACACTTGAGACCAGTTCCTGTGCTATTGGAGTTCTGCTCACAACATTCACGCATACCCCAATGTACCAAAGAGTAATCTCCATGTTTATTCCAGCAGTTTCAGCATCTCAGGATTTAAATTAAGGCATCTGATTCATTTTGTGTTGATTTTTATACAAGAAGAAAGATGCAAATCTAGTTTTTCATTTATCTGCAGGTAGATACCCAGTTTTTCCAGCACCGTTTGTTAAATAACCCATCTGTGTCAAAAATTAGGTAAGCAAGCCAATGGGGAGTGTGGGGGGACTGGGATTGGTATGTAAAAAAATAAATAAAAATTTAAAATTAGGTGAATTGCATACAAACATGTATTAAAAGATGAGGTGAGCATAATTTTATGCAGTTTTGCATCCTTTGTCAAAAATTGTGTAGACAAATCTTTATTGGTTAATTTTCCAGAAACTCCATTCCATCCACTGGTCTAGATTTTTTTTTGCCACTATCAGGCTGCTTTTACCACTTAGTTTTACAGTATAATTTGAGGTTGGATATTGTAACAACTCCAGCTGTGTTTTTACTCCCTAAAATTGGGTATTCATGCTCTTTTATGGTTCCATATGAACCCTTAGATTTTTTTCTAAAAGCTCTGAATATGACATTGTATTTGGATAGGTATTGTATTAAGTTTGTAGATTGATCTCGGTAGTATAGTCATTTCCACAATATTAAGTCTGCTAATCCAGGGGCGTGGGAGATCTTTCCTTCATCTAGTATCTTCTTTGATATCCGTATTCAATGTCTTGACATTTTCATTGTAGAGGGTTTCTCTTCTTTGATGAGATAGATTCCTAGACATTTAGTTACTTTGCAGTTATTTTGAGTGAAATAATTTTCTTAATATCCTTCCCTGAGAGTACATCTTAGGATATATGAAGGCTACTGGTTTTCACACTGATTTTGTATCCTGCAACTTTACTGGGTTTATTAAATCTAAGTTTTCTAGTGGATACCATAGGGTATTCTAAGTAAAGACTGATGCATGCAGAGCGCAAACAGGGACAGTTGGACTTCTTACTTTCCTGGTTTTACTCATTTTATATCTTTGCCTTGTCTAACTGCTATGATAAGACTTCAAGCACTAGATCAAATAAGAGAGAGTGAGCATCTTATTCCTGATTTTAGAGGAAATACTCTGTCTCCCTTTAGCATAACACCAGCTGTAGGTTTGTTGTATATAGCCTTTTATTTGGAGGTATGTTCCATCTATTGTTAATGTCTCCAGGACTTTTTATTATGAAGACATGTTGAACTTTGTCAAAAGCCTTTTCAGCATCAATCAAGATTATTATATGGTTTCTGTCCTTACATTAATATACTTATTGATTTATTTATGTTGCGCCAACTTTGCCTTTCTTGATTGAATCCCTTTTGCTCATAGTGTATAACCTTTTTAATGTGTTGTTGAATTCAGTTTACACTATTTTATTGAGAATTTTTGCTTCTATGTTCATCAAAGAAACTGGCTTGTAGTTTTCTTGTATCGTTGTCGATTAGCTTGGCTTTGCATCAGAATAATGCTGGTGTCACAGAATAAATTTGGAAGTGTCCCTTCACGTTCTATGTTGTGGAATAATTTTAAAAGGGCCGGTAGGAGATGTTGCTTGAAAGTTTGAGAGAACTCAGCAGTCAGTCTGTCTGGTCCTGGGTTTTTCTTGGAGGGCAAGGCTTTTGATTAGAGCTTTGATATCATTGCTTATAATGAGTCTGGTTAAGTTATTTATATCATCTGACTTTAATTTTGGTAGACGATATGCATTTAGGAAATCTTCTGTTTCTCTTAGATTTACAAGTCTAGTGCATCAGTTTTCATGGTAATCTCTCAAAACAAAATGTTCTGCATGGAATTGGAGTCAGCTGGAAGATCACCCTTTTGACCTGTGATTTTGTTCATTGTATCTTCTTCCTATTTCCTTTGTTGGTTTAGCTAAGGATTTGTCTGTCTTACTAACTTTTTCAAAGAACTGTTTGATTTTGTGTATTGTTTTTTAGTCTCTATTTCATTGATTTCTTCCTTAATCTTTATTATATTCGCTTGGGATTGGCTGCTTGTTGTTTTGTGAGCACTTTGAGTCGCTTTGGGTCATTTATTTGGTATTTCTCAGATTTCTCTAATGTGAGTGCTTATCACTATAAACATTCCTCTTAGGACAGCCTTGGTTGCATCCCAAAGGTTCTGATAGGTTCTATTCTCATTATCATTTGTCTTTAGGAATTTTTAAATTTTCTCACTGATTTCTTGGATAACCCAATTTAAAAATGTATTGTTTAGTCTACAAGTATTTTGTGGTGTCTGTAGTTCCTCTTATTGTTGATTTCTAGTCTTATTCCATCATGGTCTGATAGGATATAAGTAACTATTTCAATTTTTTGATTTTTAAAATTATTTTAATCTTATTTCATGTATATGAATGTTTACCTACAGGCTTGTCTGTGCACTACACATATGCCTAATGCCCTTGGAGGTCAGAAGGGGCGTCAGGTCCCCTGGAACTGGAGTTACAGATGGCTGTAGGCTGTGAGCCACCATTTGGGAGCAGGGAATCAAACCTCAATCCTCTAGAACAGCAGCCAGTGCTCTCAACCACTGAGGCATCTCCCTAGTTCCTACTTTGCATTTTTAACATCCTGACTATGATGTGTCATGGAGACTTTCTTCTCTGGTCATGTCTATTCAGAATTTTTTATGCCTCTTGTGTTTATCTGTCTACTTCTTTTCTAAGTTTAGGAAGATTTCTGCTATAATTTTTAAATAATATTTAATGATATTTTATCTATTTAATATTTAAATTTAATAATATTTAAATAATATTCCTATTCCATTTTCTTTTTATCTGTGTTCCTTCTATACCATGAATTCTCATTAATTTCTTAAATTGACATTTCTCTAAATTTTTTTAACGTAGGCATTTAGTTCTATAAATTTTCATCTTATGACTGCCATCATTGGGTCCCATAGGTCATGGCATGTTGTATTTTCATTCAGTTCTAGGAATTTCTAAATTTTCTTCCTGATTTAATTCTTAGCCCAATTAGTATTCAGTACTGTGTCTTTAATTTTCACAAATTTATGTATTTTCTGTAGTTTCTATCACCATTGATATTCAGCTTTATTTCATTGTGGTCAGATAAGATTCAGGATATGATTTCAATTTCTCTGTATTTGTTGAATATTGTAGTGATGAGGTGAGCAGGCCTGCTTTTCGTCCCACCCGGCTCCCGCACAGCTAGCTTAGCCCCGG
>LOJH01061309.1:7859-25923 GCA_001685095.1 Ellobius talpinus
TACAGATTCAATGCAATGCCCATCAAAATCCCAGCAAAATTCTTGACAGACCTCGAAAGAACAGTACTCAACTTCATATGGAAAAGCTATATATATATATATATATATATTATATATATATACTTTTTACACAGTAAATTATCTCAGTTTTTGTTTCTACTTTTTCCCGTGGTTTAGGGAATGGCTTATTTCAATAAACATTCCATGCCACTTGAAAAAGTATATTATCTTCTTGTTGGGTGGGATGTTATATAAATGTCAGTTGGATTATGTTCATTAAAAATGCTTGGGGCATCTCTCTACTGATTTTCTGTCTGTTTGTTCTATTAACTAACGAGAGAGTAGTTTTAGTCTTCAACTACAATAAAAGATTTCTCTCTCTAGCAAATTCTGGTTTTTGAAATAAAATATTTATTTCTTTAAGAATTTCATGCATGCATCCAATATATTTTGATCACTTTCACCCCAACTCCTTCCCCTAATGCCTTGTAGATTCACCCCATCCCCAACAGCCCCTTCCAACTTCACACCATTTTTTTTATAACCCACTGAGTTAAATTTGTGCTGTCCATATGTTCATAGGTGTGGGGCCATTGACTGGAGGATGGGTTGACCTACCAGGAGCCACATCATTAAAGAAAACTGACTCTGCTTCTCACACACATTATCGACTGTTAGTAGCTCATCAGAGTTGGTGGATTATGTGTCCCTCCCATCTTTATGCTAGAATGTTGATATTGCACATCATGCTTAGTACGCTTTATGATTCTGGCTTGGCGCGGTATAGATTTCTATAGGAAACCCCATCTGCTGTGAGCTTATGAGTGCATCAATCTTTTCGTACCAAGAAGGCACACTTTTGTTATTCTCTTCCTTGACCTCTGCTTCCTACAATCCTTTTCCCCCTCTTCTGTAATATTCACTGATAATTTGAGGAAAATAGTGTGATATGGTCATCTCATTTGTGGTTGAGCAATCTACTGGCCTTATTCTTTGCACGTTGACCAGTTGGAAGTCTCTGCCTTCACTGCTGTCTTGCATAAAGAAACTTCTCTAAGTCTAAGAACTGCTTTCATCTATGTTCTTTGTAGTACCAGGCATGTTTTTTCCTCATGTAGAGTGGACCTTTGGTCCAATCAAAAAGCAATCGATTACCTCCAGTATATTCCTGAGGCTATTACATACAGGGTACATATTGCCACATTGTCACTGTTGTAGCTCCCGGGGGTCACAGCTGGGTATGACTGTTGATGACTTCCCCCCATCCCCGAAGCCCTCACAATGCCTCCAAGTAGTATGAAAGCAAACCAGCAGAGGGGAGGAGCTGTCTGGTCAGTACCAACTAGATTACTCCATGTTCTATGGTGTCTTGCTCATATCTTCTTGATAGACTGGGCTCCTTTTATCATCAGATGATTTTATTCACTTACAATTCCTTTGGTTAGGCCCACTATGTAAATATAACTCCAGCTTTCTTCTATTAACACTTTGCATATTTTTTTCTAGTATCCAGTTTTAGCTTAACTATACAAATTGGCATTCTTTTAAATATCATATGCTCATACTTTTAAATCCATATTTATATTCTCTAGATTTTATTTGAGTTGTACAAATTATTCTTCTTAAATGTATTTATTTAAACAGATAGATTTAAAATCTAACATCTTGTCTTCTATTTGTCTTTTCTTATCTTTCTTTCAATTCTTTCCTTTCGGAGACAGCATCTCATGTAATCCAGGTTAACCTCCAACTCAGTAGGTGGACAAGCATGACATTGAATTTCTAATTTTCAGGGCTCCGTCTCCCACGTGATGAAATTACAAACAGACACCTCTATTCCCAGTTTATGTGGTCCTGGAGAGTGAATCCAGGGCTTGATGCAGCAATTGAATTAGATTCCCAGACCCTGTTTCTTCTATTTCTGTACATTAAAAAGTTGGGGATTTGTTTTAAATTAACAAATACTTTATGTGGTTTCATTAGATACGTTTCTTTGCTTTATTATATCCTATGGTTATTCTATGATTTGCAACATGCATCTTTAGCTTACCACATTTTGCAGTCAAAAATATTACACTGGTTCACATGTAGGTAAGAATCTTATACTTTCTTTTGTTCCATGTTTTAGAGCTTTGTCGCATGTGTGCATGCGTGCGTGTGTTTATTTGTGTGTGTATGGGTAGGACGTTAGTCCTTTATCACTCTGCCTAGTCCCTTGAGGCATAAACCCGGAACTCATGCCGTTTGGCTACAGAAATCTTCCTGTATCTTCTCTCCTTGGTCCTGGAGTCACAGGCAGGAGTGGGCCACCTTACTTAGTCACTGCCTGTCAGGGTCTGAGCTGTGGTCTTGGCACTTTACACCAGCATTACTAACTGCTAAAACAATGCCTCCAGCCATGTTTTTTTCTAAGAAAATCACTTTTGCGAACGATCTTTTAAATTAAATAAGTAAATTGTCTTTCAAATTTGCATCTGTGTTTGCTATTTTCAACGCACTATATGCCTTTATATGTATTTAACTTTCAGTTGCTCTCACTTCTCGGCATATTTTAAAACTCCTTTTCTCCTGCCGTACATGAGCCACATGTCCCTGCTTGCTAATAAGATTACTAATTTTTAACTAGGTGTCAGAAATATTGTTGAGTACTGGAGTTTGTTGCTTTCTTGTTTAAAATGATCTCTTTTATTTGGGCAGAGTATTGTTACTTGTGGACCGATCTGACGATTTCAAGGCCCATTTCCCTGGCTTAATTTAGTATAATCTCCATCAAAATATGTCTCTTTTGATGTCTCTACTAACCTCTCTGCATAATTTACAACCTCCCACCCAGTCCTGTTAGTGAGGGCGGGAAGTGACTCCCATCTCTATGACAGTTCCTTGAACTTTCCTTGACTTGCAGCAGCTGATAAGTATTTAGTCTTTTGGCATTTTTATCCTATACACCTTGGGTGTAGTTTTCAGCCAAGACTCCAGAGAACTCCTATGCCGTTTTCTAGGACTGTTTTTCTGAAGAACTCCCCTCTCCATTGCTCTGCCTCATGCATTCTTGCCACTTCCGTTTCCATGGACTCGGATACCTGCCTCTCAAGCCGAGTGTGTGGGGCTACTGGCCTTCTTCTCCCGACAAGCCAGGAATTGCTTTCTTGAAGAAGTCCAGGCCAACTATAGAGTCCACTCGGTTTTTTCTCCTTTGCTCGGGGATTAGTCCTGGAAATGCTGCTTCATACAAGCTTTTCTCATTGATGATACCAAGGGCTCCTCTAGATTCTGCTCCTCCGTCATAGCCGGAGTGGGGATTCCTGTATTTCATGCCCACATTCCACTTTCCTAGGTGTCTTTCCCAATTGCTCAGAACCTGCTCTTCCCTGGCAGAGTTTCCTGTGTCCTTCATTCATCATGGATACTCATATTTTAATCAACTAGGTATCAAATAACATCTTAGTTTTTGAGTTTGCATTTCCTGATTATTAGTGAGAATACTTTTTTCCCATATGCTTTTTGAATGTAACCTCCCCGCCCCCATGCTCAGAACCTTTAGTAATGGTGTCTTGATCTTCATCTCACCTAGTCTGTTCCAGGATGTATTTAAAGTATTGACTGTAGTGTGCTTATTGTGTTCACTTCTATTTGGACTCCAGTGTACTTCAAAGCTTGTTCCTCCTAAGAGTTTCCTATGTTCCCTTTGATTGGGTGCATTTCTTTTTAATTTCCTTTCTGTGCTGGCTGGTTTTATGTCAACTTGACACAAACTCTAGTTATTTTGGAAGAGGAACCTCAATTGAGAAAAGTGACCCCACTAAATTGGCCTGTGGACAAGCCTGTGCTACATTTTCTTGATTAACGTTTGACGTGGGAAAACCTAGCTCAGTGTGAGAGTCGTCACTTCTAGGCTGGTGGTCCTGGGTGCCATAAGAAAGCAGGCTGAGCAAGGAATGAGGATGCTCCGTAAGTAGCTTTCCTCCACGGCCTATGCTTCACTTCCTGCCTCCAGGCTCCTGCCCTGCTTGAGTTCTTGCCCTGACTGCCTTTGATGGGGTGGAACTGTAAGTGAAATAAAGCTTTTCTTCCCCAGGTTGGTTTGAACATGGTGTTTTGTCACAGCAAAAGAATCCCTCAGACACTTTTTTTCTGTGCACTGTATTCCTACCATTTTAGGTGTGTGTGGTTAGTTTCAAATTTTCAGTATGACTGCATGCAGACTTGAGAAATCTAAAACTGAATCAATATTTCTATCCTCAACAAAAGTTGAACCTTTTAACTCTGAACTATTAAGCCTGAACGATTAGAGTTCAGCTTCCATCTACTGTCTGATTGTCCATCTTGTTTTCGTAGACCCCGTTAGGTATCATCATGTTTATTATCATAATTATACATCAGTCATTGCTTACGTTCTGTTCACCATTGAGTTTCAGATCTCGTGCCTTCCTTCCAGATTCACCTCCTTTCTTTAATTCTTATCTCCATGGGATCTTACACGCCTTTCCGTATGCAACCCTCTGAACACCTCTACATTTCTGCTTTACATTCTGATCATAGCTTAAACTTGATAATTATTTTGGATTGTAAAAACTAGTTCTGAGCTGGCAATTTTTTCCTTAGCGTTTTAAAGGCGTGTGCCGTTATACTCTGGCCTCAGCCCTGCTGTGGTGCTTTACTGCCCAAACCATTGTGGTTTCTTTGCCTTCTAAAGTTTCTGCCACTTTGGAATTTGGCATTTGCACCATGATGTGCCTGGTTAGGACTTGTTTTTATTGATCATGCCAAAGTATTGTGCTTTTTAAAATATATCAAGCCAAACTTATCTTCAAGGCTGAACAAATTTCCTTACTGCATAAGGGCATCTCTCTTCTTCCCATCCCAAACTACCGAATGTTTACCGACTGCTTATCACTTTATCCTCTACTTTCCGTCTTCTCATATTTCTGTCTTTTGTTGCTCATTGTATTCTACTTTGAGTTAAGCTTTCGGTCCTTTTGTTAAAGCCTCTTGAAGCTTCCAGTTCGTTTATTCTCTTTCCTCTATTTCTAACATGTTCTTACAGAAGTTTTTTCCAAAGTCTGTGTTTTAAATTTCTGTTTGGCTCTCTTTCAACCCTACATATTCTGGCGAGGGGGGGAGTCAAATGAGATAAATGGGGGTAGATATTATTTTATTTCATTGTACAGACACATGAAGTTCTCAAGAATAAAGAGAACATTTTAAGTCTTGCATGTTCTGATTCTCTATGTTGTCTTCACAGCATAGAATTTATGTTATACTTTAAAGATCCCAATTCTTTCTATGCAATCATGATCTTCCAAGTTATCTTCTGCAGGTCCAGTTCTGGTGCTTAATCTTCCTGTTAGTTGTGTCTGTCAATTCCTACTTGTGATAGAACATTTCCACTTGTATTTTGCCATTGTTTATTGTGAGCCCATCCTGACAGGGCTATTTCTCTACTGTAAAAGCCAATGGTAGATCATGCCATGGGAACATCTCTCCAAAGAAAGATGATTGTCTGTCGGCAATCCCCAGGGTTTCAGTAAGCAAATATGTGTGTGTGTGTGTGTGTGTGTGTGTGTGTGTGTATAAATTTTCTACCTTAAAACTTCCAGACAACAGAGTTATTATGAATTCGGACTTCAAACCAAGCAGTATGGAGTCTCAAGGTTTCTGTTTCCCAAAGAATATTTTCCTCTATCACTGAAAGCATGGGCAGAGGCAAGCAACCCTCTTCATGACTGCCTCATACTCAAAGGCTCCTCCTGTCTCCTGGTTCCCTTCTTCACTGAGTGTGTAAATTTGCTCATCCTGTCTTCACATAGACTTTAGTTCCAAAACTCTGCTCTGTATGGATATGAAGTTGCCAAGACAACCTCTCCTCAACTCCACCCCTTTAAGAGCATCCAAAGCATTGAATTATTTCCCCATGGGTCCTAGTTTCCTCTTTCATTTTTCCCAATTTCTTTCTTGAAATATAAACAAGAAATTAAGGAACAAGATGGGTTTAGTTTGAAGCAATAACTGTTTCTAGATTATCCCGGCAGGAAGAGCCTCACATTCCCCAATCCATACATCTCAACTCTACTTTCTTAATGACCGTGTCTTCACTGTGTAAGTAATTAGACAAGAGCTGGGAATGTCCCTTTATTTCAACTGGCTCATTTCTCTCTTCGTGTGTATCAAACCTTGTTCTCTTCATTGGCTTGGGTTTAACTTTCTTTTTTATCCAAACTGTTTTGGTTGTGGGGATTAAAAACAAAGTTTTAAACAAAAACACACAAACATGGATGGTGTGGTCATTCTAAGGACACAAGGATATCTTAAAGACAAAGGCAGAAAGGAAATGATTGAGTCCCCAAATGGACTGCAGAACTGACAGATGTCCAGTATGGTTCTAGCTCAGCCATTCTGGCTTCATCTCTCTCTTTTTGTTTGGCACTACCCTGTTTCAGATTGGATTTCCCTACTCAACAGGCACATGGCTTACAATGGCTGCCATACAGGTCACCTGTTCCATGTTACCCCATCCCAGGAACCAGCTTAGCTGAAAGATCACCTCTTGGTCTCATCTCTCAACTCCTACAGATGATCTGACTGACCCTCTGGATCACATGTCTGTGTTAGTTCATTCATCTATGAATAAGGGAAGCAGGACCATACAAAAAGAGCACAGTTCCTAGGTCACACTCTATCAGGCAGTGGTCAGAATCCAAGGAGACTGAGGGTTGGGAGGGGCCTGTCAACATAGTTATTGCATCCCTAAGCAGGTTGATCAGGAATTTTAAGGAGAACAACAGCGAAGAGAGGTGGAGTGGAGTTGGAAGGGCTGTCGTGTGGCTTTTCCTGGGAGACCTGAATAAATGCCTGTGACTCAAGACAGGGCATCAATGACAAACTAAAGAAACAATTCCACTCAAGTCTAGCTTGGTGAATCAATGAGTTTATTGGGATTACTGACAGGAGCCTGTAAGGATGTAAGGTCTCTTGAAAACCACATTCCTGGAGCTCCCTGCACAACTTGAAGGCAGAGTGCCCTCTCTCTCTCTGGCAATCGTTCACTGCTTATATAGCATGAAGGTGAGACCAGGATGCAAGCCTTGTCTAGGAGAACCTCTCCCTGAGAGGACGTCAAGGATGTCTTGACCTAGTTGTAATCTGGGATTCAACTAGAGCCTGAAGATAGAATACAAGGACAAGGCTGACTGCTCCTGTCCAGTGGGTGTAGACCTTGCAAAGTGCACAGTAGCAGACCAGGTTAGTGAATTTCATTTCTTTGCAGTGTATCTTTTCCTGCTGCCTCCTTTCCCCTTTTGTTCTTTCACTTTTGTGCATCTTTCCTGACTATGAAATCTGCAGTGAGCTCTCCTGCTTCCTGGGCTCCTTCCTACCTATGCAATTGATTCCACGGTTCGTCACAGACCACCTTGTCCCTGCGTGAGTCGTTCTCCATCTTTGATGTCATACGTGAACTATGCATCACATTTTAGCGGTGAGAGCAGAGACGTCCAGGAGGGAGAAATATGTTTTAAGCTTATTCACAGCACAGCAGAGAAACCCTTATATCACGGGCATTGAAGGGATGTTTACACTGACTACCTGGAAACATGTTTATGACCTTCAGCAAATCACTTTGTGACATTTAATTTATCTAATTGCAAACAGCAGTGAATAGCATCGATTCCCCCACTCACGTACTCTTTCTTTCCATAGCTACTGCTTGGGTCCCTACTCTGTGTAGAGGTGAGTTGATGGAACAAAAGCTTTTTAAAAGGGTTGTTAGAGGCATCAAATAAGATAATAGATGTGGAAAAATCACAAAGCTGCAAGCATTTCCAAAGAAAAGGTGTTTACTGAAACATTCATATTTAGACATTGGAACAGTAAGTAAATTATTTCATAAGCTCCCTCCTGGGTTTTCAGAACAGTCTGAGCTCACAGTGCCTATATTATAGCACTTACCACATTGTATTACAGTTATTTGTGTATGTTTTCATCTTTGCCCCGGACTGCGAGTTTCAACACTAAACCCCTAGTGCTTATCCAGTGCCTACCACATAATAAGCCTCAGTAAATATTTTAAATAAATTAATGAATGAAATAAAGTCAGCATCCAAGGGTTCTCAACCTGCCAAAGGGGGGGGAACGAATGTGTTCCAAAAGTAAGCACACTGATGAAAATTCTGTCCTAAGAATCATGTGGAGAAGGTTACAAATGAAAAAAAAATGTAGATTTTTCCCTGAAGGAGCTTATAAATGGGACAGAGAAGCAGAGTACACGCATATGAAAATGCTTTAAGATGATTTATCAAATTACCTAAAAGCAGTCACATTTTCCGACTTTGATGCCGACATTGATGGACTTCAGGAGAGCCATAGGGCAGGCGCAGTTCATCAGGAGGAAGCTGCTGGGAGAACAGGAATTATTATGGGAGGCACTGGAAAATCAACAAAATCCACAGAAGCAGTGTCTCTGTAGATGGGGAGGGAGAGCAGGCACCTGGCCATCAGCAAAAGTCTTTAGAAGCCAGGAGCACTACAGCACTTAAAGCAGACGTTCCATGCCTGTGCTGGACGGACACACACACATACACACACATACACACACTCACTCACCATCTCTGTGAACAGAGGGTAGGGTGATGGGATTAAAATGCTTCCCCTCCTCTGGAGAGAAAGTCTCTCTCCCCAAGTGTTTCTTGGTGTGCCGTTGTGTTGACCCTTTGAAGGTAGCTGATCTGCAGTTCTAAAGAGCACCCTTGTAGGACCAGGCCTGCTCTAAAAGTGTCCCCATTTCCAGGATGCCACATAAAACTCACTCAGTCGTGATCCTTTGTTCCAGTCCCTTTGATCATCTTAGAAACAGGCCTTTGGAGTAGGGCAGCAGAGGGCAGAGCCAGAATGGCGACAGCTCATCAGTCTTAAGCTGGGAGTTACACACCACGGATGCTGCTTTGTGAGGTGACTATGCTGTGGGGAGCTAAGGAAATTCTCTGCCTGGACACTAAACCACCTTCCTTAAATAACACCCACAAACATGGCCTCCAAGCTCACTCACAGGAGGAATTCTGTGTACACTGATTCAGTAGTTGTAGACCGAGATTTCGCCTTCGTTTCCCGGCCGCCCAGACTCAAATAATCATATAGAAACTATATTAATTACAACAGTTTGGCTAATAGCTTAGGTGTATTCCTAGCTAGTTATTACATCTTAAATTAACCCATTTCTATTAATCTGTGTATCACCATGAGGCAGTGGCCTACCAGTAAGGTTCTGACATCCTTCCTTCTCCTAGGGCAACTACATGGCATCTCTTTGACTCTGCCTATTCTCTTTCTATATCTCTGTTTGGATTTCCCACCTGGCTTTATTCTTCTAAGCCATTGACTGGAACAGCTTTATTCATTATCCAATAAAAGCAACACATATACAGAAGGACATCCCANCCATTTCTATTAATCTGTGTATCACCATGAGGCAGTGGCCTACCAGTAAGGTTCTGACATCCTTCCTTCTCCTAGGGCAACTACATGGCATCTCTTTGACTCTGCCTATTCTCTTTCTATATCTCTGTTTGGATTTCCCACCTGGCTTTATTCTTCTAAGCCATTGACTGGAACAGCTTTATTCATTATCCAATAAAAGCAACACATATACAGAAGGACATCCCACATCAATTATTTATGTCCTGCTGTAATGTGCTAGTGGTTATTCTGGATGCTGGTAATAAGTTTAGCCACTGTACTGAAACTGTGCTCAAGTGAGAAGAGCATAGAACCAGTGTGTTTATTTAGCACAAAAAAATCTATATAGTGTTTGGAAAATAAGCAAAGATACCATAGATTGTGTATGAGCTCCTTTTCTATGGCTGTGATAAAACACCATGGCCAAAAGCATCATATAGAGGAAGAGTTTGTTTCATCTGATGGTTGTTCCATGACTGGGAGTCATGGCAGGAAGCAGACATGGTGGCTGGAGTATTAAGATCATCACTGGCCAGCAGGAGACAGAGAGAAACAACCAGAAATGGCACAGTCCTTTAAAATCTCAAAGCCTGCATCCAGCAACTTCCTCCAATAAAGCTACACCTCTTAAGTCTTCCCAGTGTCACCAACTGAGGACCAAGGGTTCAAATGAATGAGTCCTTGGGGGACATTCTCATTCATACCATCACAAATGAGCTTAATACAGGACTCCCTAAAGTTGAAATATTAAGGTAAGTCTTGAAGAACAATAATCATATCAGACCCTAAGGAGTGTATATTCCAGGCACAGATCTACAATACAAAGGTAATAAGACACAGCCAGCCTTGGGGCTTTTAAGCTGTATACATGTGCTTGCACATACATACATGCCACACACATATACACACACAGGTGTACACACATGGTCTATGCAAGGAAGTGAGAAGGTGTAGGAAGAAGGAAGAGATAGACAGAAGGACTTTCAGGTCAGATCAAGGACAATGGTCTGCCACCAAAGTACCTGAAGCAGAGAGAATGATAGGACCTCCCCACCCATAATGCAACACAACATCTGGGAATAACTTCATAGAAAGCTGGTCTCAACATGGACAAGAGACTCTGTGTAAAACCCTATGGGCAGTGAACTCCTTATGGAACTCTGGGTTACTCTCCTCTCCTGAAACATGAAACTTTCCATGTGTAGAAATTGATCGTTATCTTTGAACGTTGTTTTAGGATGTATCCAGTGGGAGGGAGGTGGCTCAGCGAGCAAAGTGCTTCCCATGCAGATATGAGGACCTGAGTTTGGTCCCCAACACCTGTGCTTTTTTTAAAAGAAGGAAAAAGCAAAGTAACAAAACAGCTGAATTTTGTGGTCCACAACTAATTCCAGTGCTGGGAAGGCAGAGACAAGAAGATCCCTGGTGTTCTCTGGACAGTCAGTCTAGACAAACTGGCCAACTGCAGAATCAGTAAGAGATTCCATCTCAACAGATAAGATGGAGAACAATTGAGAAGATGTGCGCACCGTGAACACACACACACACACACACACACACACACATACACACACACACAAAGATACGTCAGAATGGAAATCTAAAACAGTTAAGACTCTGTGCGAGATTCCTCAAGAGTTCACGTTGATGGCGGGAGAGAGAGGAGAGAGAGAGGGGGAGAGAGAGAGGAAGGAAGAGAGGGAGAGAGAGGGAGAGAGAGGGAGGGAGGGAGGAATCTAGAAAGAACTTTGGAGAATATCAGCCTCTTCTGTTCACACAGCCATGTCTCTGGGCCCCTAAGCTTTCTTCCAGTGTCCTTGGTAGCCTAACAAGGGGGAAAGACTGGGGAATGTAGACTGGTGATGGGGTTCTATATTAAAGGAACACCCAGTGTAATTTCCCCTGTATCAAGAGTCTGGAAAACTACAGTGGAATGAAGGTAAATCCTTGGAAATCTCTTCAATCTCCAGAGCCTATAATTCAGAACCTCTAAAATGTCTGTGGGGCAGGCAGCAGCCAGGGTGCACATATCATCAGTGTTTTCATATCTGTAGGAGGTTTCAGGTGAAATATGAGGTGGGGAGCCAAGGGAGAGGTGACGACCAATGTTTGTTCTTCATTCACTGGTGTCCGGTGACTCACCTTGGGGCCAGCGAGGCAGGTGCAGGGCATGGGTGGGCCAGGTCTCTTTGAGGGGTGAAGGGGATGGCCCCTCGTAATCCAATATCCTCTTGGCGCCACTCAGCACTCAAGCCCAAATCCATCACTGCAAATGAACCAGGTGACAGGATTAAATATCCCCTAATTGCAGTCTCCAGGGAGGGGCTGTGCCAGCTGTCTCTTCCACATGCCTAGCCCAGCAGATGGGAGATCTGATATCAAAGGGTCATTTCTGAGGGGACTGGAGGCAGCCTGGGTTCTGACCGCCTGGGCTGAGTGGAAGGAAGAGCTGAGGGATGACTCAGGGTGTGATCATGGGTTTGAAAGCAGATTATCGAGTACTCCTGCCTCCTTGATGCTTTTCCCATTAGGTCTGTCTAAGCCCTTGGCATTGGTTGATTCATGCTTCCTATGTCCAGAAATAGGGTCTGGTTCCTATGCCTTTTCTTCCCATCCTCTGAAACGTGTTACTGGCAATGGAATTGAATCTCACAAAGTTTGAAATGCTTTTGGTTACCCAGGAGTCTTCAGCCTCCAATCCCTTACCAATGGATAAGTCAGAATTCCTTGGCTGCTAAGCACAAGTTCCCAGCCAAAATAGGCTGACTGGGTTAAGAAGATCTGCAGCAGAGGAGGAGCCGGTGACTTCTGGTGGCCTCTTGGCCCTTTGAAATCTTTGCCATCACACTTTAACACCGTTCTCACCAAAAATCAGCTTCCAGCAGAGGGCTCTGGGCAGTTCTGTGGGGAATGAGATGCATTTCCACTCCACTGAAATCATAATATTGCAAAATCAGCAACAGTACCTATAAGCCAGGAATAGCTCCCTGGTACAGAGGCAAGACCACAGGCAAAATAAGAAAAATTGCTTGCTAGACTCAGTGAGGCTCAGGAAGAAAAGGTATTCTTTTTAAAAAGGATTCAAAACAGACTCTCAAGGACCATAACGAGAGACCTACAAAAGGCTCAAGCAATGTCAGAAACTGGAATAAGAAACAATGAGATTGCAATGGAGACACACTACTTTACCCTCATGGATACTGCACCTGTGGGGTGGGTGGGGCTGTCCTTGGATTGCTCTGAACCTGAGCTTCATGGTTCACAGAGCAGAAGTTGGGACATCTTCCCTGGGTCTCACGGGCTTTCCAGGGGCTAGTTCACACCAGATAACTGAGGAAAGCTGCTCTGAAGAGCCCTTGTGCAGGCTTAGAAATTGAAGCAGTACTTGGGCTCTTGCTTTGGTCCTGAGACTAGGACTAAGTTGTCAAGGAGCTGATTTGAACCTCCTTCACGTTCTTCCTGGAACTTTCCCTTCCTCATCTGAGCTGTAAACATAAATCTTTTAGACCAAAGAGAACCACCCCATGCTTGATAATACAGGGGCAATGGCATTTCTGGAGGATCCTTTGGGTCTATAGACAGGAGGCCTGCAGTCCACACGCCAAACAAAACAGGCTGTTTGGGGGTAAGTCAATCACAGAACAGAAGATGGATAATGAAGGACCTGGCCTGCTTTGCAGCCCTGTGGTGAACTTGCAAGAGCTAAATTCAATTTCTAAGTGTGCCCCAATTTTAGGGAAGCCAAAAGCCAGAAATCTTACCCTGAAATGGATAGATAACTGGAAGAGGTTGGTTCCTGGTTACGGTATCTTCCGGCTAAAGATAAATTACCACATAGGCCAGAGAGCCTCTATGTTGGAATTATCAGAGGAAATTTTCAACATAACAGGCACTCAGCTTCCACCATGAATTATTCTGATGTCGAAGGGCTTGAAGGGGTAGGGCGTGGGGAGCGATTCAGATGTAGCAAAAGCTGGGGATTTTCAGAATCAGAAAAATGACATGAGGAGTATCTCGTCTGCCTTGATAGACGTTCAAGACGGCACGGTGCCTGACATGGAAGAGGTACTCGATACAGGTTTGTCGATAAAGAAGATGATTTCACAAAATATATCCAAATACACTTTTTGAAAAGAGCAACACATAGAAAAAAATAAAAGCATTTTTTTAGGATTTAGCAGTCTTCTAAGACCTACTTGTATTTAACTGTTCTTCTGACTGGATTCCCAGGATACACGTTGAAGGACCTGGATTTGAGGACTTTGCATTTTCCACTAAGTTTCTTCAGTAAACATGAAGCTTGAGTTGCACTGGCATAAAGCAGGACTTATGTGCTAATAGTTTCCCTTGTGTCTTCTCTCATCATAGTTCATTGTTACTATTGCATTACCAGTAATAACAATAATAGCGAATGCTTTTACTCTCATTATCTCATTTCCTCATTAGGGATCTCATGAAAGAAATAGGGAATGACTATCCCCCTTACCAATGAAATAACTAATGCATAAAGAGGTCATATGTCTCATCTACCCTGCTGCCACAGAAATGGAAAATGGCAGGGTGAGACTCAAACTAGACTTCTGTGTCCTAACGTGATGTTCCTAGTACTCTATGCTGTGCAGAAAGAACCTGTAAATGTGCAGCCAGTGGCATCTTCACATGTCACTCCAAGTGGGAAGAGCGGGGCCATGGCGATCATTTACAAATCTCTGGTAAAAGAGTGTTTCTTTATCAGATGTTGGTCTAACCAAAGCTCTTCATTTTATGTAGGATCATTAAGAGGCAGAAGAAGACAACTAATATAAAGACCCCCTGTTAATTGAAGTCTAGGCAAATCATCTGAGTCTATCATAATAGATAATAGGAGAGAGGGATTTAGTCTACAAAAATCTGATTTATGTGTGAATTTAAGGATTCTACCTATCATAGAAGCTAGGTCAACATGTACTCCTGTACTGGACATCAATAAGAAAGTCTCTTTCATGAGAATAAACTGGCAAGTCCATTGCTTTGGTTTTCTGTTGTCCCAGAGCCAGATCCTAGTGCTGCTAGAATTTTACAGCATCCCAGAATCTACACTGAGTCAGACCATGCCCAGGTGCTTTTCAACTCAGTAACTTGGATTATTAGAAGCTTTTAATGCTGTCCTACAAATCATCAGAGACTTGAGTTAGATCTAGATAATGATCAAAGAATGATTAGCAATGTTGCTTTCTTTTTTATTAGTGTGTATTAATTATATAAAATAATTGGCTTCATTATGACATCTTTATATTTGTACATAAGGTACTTCAATCATATTGATTATATAATTTTCTAAATATCTAAATTTTCTCTATCTTAAAAATGCCATTCATTTCAAATACAAGGATAAAGGCTGAATGCTAAGCCTTCACCCTAAATATATTAAGTAATGGTGAAACCCACGACTTTTCTTACTCTTGGCTTTAGCCATTTTGAAATGCTTGCTCGATTAATTCATCCTGGTCAGTTTGATTAAGTAGCCAATCAATTCAGTTTAGCATCTTATTGTTCCAATGAATGGGGCAACCAACAAAACATACAATAATCTTGACAACGGATCTTTGAACCTTAGAAAGATAGGCTAGAAAGCATTAAGTCACTGACTTCCTAGTTTGGCAGTCAGTTATTTTAAGGTGAGAGGTGAAACCGATATCAGCATAGTAAAAATGTTCTTCACTATCTCCGTTGTCCCCTAGATAGACACAGCGCTGTCCATAGAGAATTCTGGTTGCTACAGAGCAGCCTGGCTCCTTACCAACCCTTCCCATTTCTTAGTCGTCCAGCCCCCAGGCCTCCAGGTCTCTGTCAGTGTTAACAGGGGGTGGGATTGGTCAGGCCATTCATTGGTTCTGAAGTTTCTTCTACTTAAACCAATTTGTTAGGTGCTTCATGATTTACGGCCATAGTGGAAAATGGGGCTGGGTATTGATTCTTGGCCTTTTCTATTGCAAATGGGTGTAATGTTTTATAGTATGTCAGAATAATAGCAGTGGGCACTCTATCAATGTCAAATGTTAAAAATGATCAGCTGTTGTGATGTAGGAGATTAAATATGAAAGCTTGATGGGTATATAAAAGCGAAATGGCAATAATAAAGGGATTTTTATGTTCGGCTCATTGCTCTCTGGAATCCACCTGGGGAGCTATTAGAGCCAATTGTGCTGATCAGTGACTTGTTACCATGGGTTTAAGGATGGGACAGGTGTGTCCCTCCCTAGGTGCTGCTTGGCAGAACCCAGGTGGCAAGATCAGTTTGTCTGGCCACACTTCCAAGGGCTAACCCTGCCTAGGAAGAGGACACAGAGCCACCAAGAGCCAATCAGAAACACGTGAGGCCACCAGAACCCTGTTTCTCTTCTGTCTTCATGGTCCCACATCTAAGGCCATTCACAGGAATGTGTCTTCTAGAAGTTATCTGGAGAGATGACTGTCCCAGTCTATGTACTTGCTGAAGACTACAGCTGGACCAGACCTCTCCAATGGTTTGTATAGTCACTCTTCTATGCGAATTGAGATCCAGAGAAGTAAAGATATATATACCCAATGTTGTGCAGTCAGGGAGTGGCAGAACTACATCAACTCCATGGCAAGCCCAGAACACTCTCCACAACTTATCCTCAGCAGCTGCAGGCTTACAAAGCTGCCATGACCTGCTAGGTGAGCACTGGGCCATTAAAAATACTAAAACCCAGGCAAACAGCTTCAAATGTTTCAACACCCATAGTAACAAATAAACAGAGTGGACAGCATTGGAGGTAAAAGGTTTAAGGCAGGATGGGAGTGGGAGGATGTGTGGGGGAGACATGGTGGGAGAGAAGAAAGCTAACCACAAATAAAGATGAAAATGCCATATATATAACATTATTTTGCAAGCTAATTTAAAAAATGTAACACAAAAATTGAATAGATATAAATAATGCTTACTCCTAGAAGCCACAGATTATTAAATAAAATCTCAGTGCTGTGAGTGAGATAGCTCTCCACGAGCTGCTGATCAGACAAGTCCCAAAGTCCCCAGAACAACACAGGTTGTTGATACCCTTAGTTGCTCACCAGAGCTTGATGGTAATGGGACACAAAAATAACCAGAATATATACATATATGAAATTGTCCAAGAGTAAAAATAAAGAATTCTTGCCTAGCTCTATTCCCTTCCCCCATACAAAAACCATTGCTATATTCCTGGAAGATAAAGACTTTAAAATACTGATGTATAGGAAAACAGACTTTTCCTAAAGGCTGTTTTCTAATCCCGTCAACCCATTTCATCTTCTGAACATTAATCTGAAAGTATTCCTCCTATGTGATAGCTGAGCAGACAAAAGGACTTTAGAAATTATGATGTGTCTAGCAGATGCTATTTATTGTTATTAAACAAACATCTTCTGGAGTTTCCTGCAAGCCCCACCTCCATTCTGACTGCGGGACTCTGAACTAGTCCATTGATAATGTACCCGGCGGTAAGCTCTGTGTATCTAGAACCCCTGTGCCAATTCTAACCCCAGGACCCCACAGTTCTGCTCTTCTCATCCTCTAATCACCTAGGTCTAGGGGTCAGTGCTGTGCGAGGACCTGGGTCAGCAAGATGGACATAGCCCCTGAGGACAAACAGTCATCTCTGCTACTCACTCCCTGAGCTCATTCGTAGGGCCACAACAGAATTCCCAACAGGCCTGTCCATAGCTTGTCCCCCTTCCCCTAGCCTCCTCTGGGGCCTCATTGTCTGCATTATTCCTATTCATTGTGTACTTTTCTTACATTAATTTCAATTAAGCGACTTTGCCAACAACAAAAAATGAAAAGAAACAAGTTAAACAATCAATTTTGTGTAACCCAACATGAACAGAATAGTATCCTCTCAACAGGCAGTGTATGGAGGCCTTTGCATTCTATTTATAGGTCTTTGTGGGTGTCTCACAGGCACCATACAGTTCTGTGTGGACTACCATATCAGACACTGAGTAGCCTGGCTGGTGCTTTCTGTTCTGTAAGTTTAGCTCCAAGTTAGATGAGATGTGTGGAGACAGGGGACATACTCTATGCCCTAGAGAGGCAATCAGCACTTGGAGGAGGGCATGTGAACTTTACAAAGGCAGATGAGTGTTGGTGGAGGCTGCTCTTTTATTTCCTGGCAGCCCAGACCCGAAATAATCACACAGAAACTATATTAATTGCAATACTGTTTAGTCAATAGCTTAAGTATATTTCTAGCTAGCTCTTATATCTTAAATTAACCCATTTCTATTATTTTATATTTTACCACAAGGCTCATGGTTTACTAGCAAGGTTCTGGTGAGTCTGTCTCCTGTAGAGGCTACATGACTTTTCCTGACTCCACCTTCTTTCTCCCAGCATTCAGCTTAGTTTTCCCACCTAGCTCTACTCTGCCCTGTCATAGGCCCAAGTAGTTTCTTTATTCATTAACCAATAAAAGCAACACATATACAGAAGAACATCTCACACCATTTTCCCTTTTCTGTCTAAATGAAAAGGAAGGTTTTTAATTTAACATAGCAGGATTACACACAACAAAATAGGTATCAAGCAAGAATTACAGTTATAGTATTTATATCTATTTTATCTTTTATCATA
>LOJH01061309.1:26480-36902 GCA_001685095.1 Ellobius talpinus
TTTCATGAAGCAGGAAACCTGAAGGACTGTCTCACCTTTTTTAGGCAACTTCAGTAGTCATTTTTCTGTAGGTCATGCAAGTCCAGTCAAACAGTTCAGGCAAGAGCAGTTTCTTGCTCAAATGGCTGACCAGATCCATAAGGAGCCTTTTTGATGTCCATCATCTTCTTGAAGCAGATTGGTGCTGCCAGAAGCAGATGTGTCTTATTGTTATGAAAAGTCCTAAGTTCTTAAAACATTTTAAATGCCATATTTTGTTAGTCTTTGAAAGGTTTGAAGAATACCTATCTAAATGAAATGTATCTCTATATATCTGGAAAACCTAACTAATATGACTACAAGCTTGACTATTATAGGTGACTATCTATTAACCTATATTTCTTAATTATACATTAGATTTTTAAATGAGCTGCACAAGCACAATATGTTAATCAAGAGCAGAAATATACATATAACTGAATTGACTTTAAATTTGTATCAATAAGGCAAGGTTCATATCAATGCAAAATATTCATCTCTATAGCATATGAGTGCTATAATATTCATAGAAAACTGGTTTTAAATGAAGATTATAAAGCCTGGTACAATCCAAAGATAGTCAGTCCCATGCAATGGCTTCTTAAAGAGGTAAGAAAGTATGTTTGACTTTGTAGGCATCTTGAGGGGTCTGGGGCCTTTTATGTTCTATAAAAAATGAGCATGGATTTATATAGCCTAAAGAATATGTTAACCTTTGAGGGGGGTAAAAATGCCTTGGATGATGCTGTTGCACCATATTGCAAATAACCAAATTCATTTTCTGAGAGAAGAAACCAAGAACCACACAGTCTTTCATGGAAGGTAAGTCTTAGACTCTGGTAAGGACAATCAATAGTTAGCCCATGAAGGCATGTGAGCCATTGATAGTTCCTACTAAACACACAGGACAAGGACTAACCTAGCTGAATTCACATGTGATGACAATCTGTCTATGTCCTGAGACATCCATCGGCCATACTAAAGGTGGAGAAACATCAACTTCAATAAAGAAATATGGCTGGTCTAGCCCTGGGGTAGGTACCCTGATCATGTGGTCAGTGATTAGGCAGGTAAGAGGTGGAAACAGCAGAGCCTGGGATACAGTAGAGCAAATAAACAGCACAAAGCACACAATGCCAGCCCCGGGATCTAACACTAGGTTCCTTTCTGCTGTAGACAGGCTGTCACTCTGACAGCTATCAAGCCAATCAGGAGGGTAAAGTAAGGTGTCCTTCTATTTTTTTTTCTTTGTGGGGCAGGGGATAGCTAAAATGCTGATCTTCTAGTGACAGGTTTCTGAGCTAGGAGGGGACTGTCATTGCTACCACTATCACTCTAGAGCCTCTCAGGAGGAGCATATCAGGGAAGTCAGCCACTCCTTATAAGACCTGCTTGCTCCCTAAGTGCATTTAGGTGCAAGTCACACTGCCTGATCTGCCCTCTTGGTGCCCAGAGGTCAAGAGCACTAGTGTGCACCTGTTCCCCTTACCAGTGGAGCCAGGGGTCAACTTTCCACTTTGGGGGAGAAAACTCTTCATTCTTTCCTTAATTGTGACATTAATAATTAAGTTGCTGCTTTAATTGCATGATGTCTCACCACAGAGTGACATTGGCAACAGGCATACAAAAAGACACACACCTCCATGTCCATGCGTGGATTCTGGAAACTGCATATTAAGTCATTTCAAAACAAATTATCATGAGCAAAATGTAAAATAAAGAAACAACAAGGATGCATGTGTGCTTAATTACACAAGGACTTTATTAGTGGGTGCTAATTAAGGAATGTTATGAAGTCTGATGAATGTCTAAAATTACTCACTTTGGTAAATAGTTTTGACGCGAGTAATTTGTTTAGAACTCGAACTTGGTGGGAAAGTTCAAGCAATTTTATTTTTGCCTAGGTAGCACATTATGTGATGTCTAGGGGGATAATTAACGATTAGCAGATTAATGACAGAAGCACATCCGTTCTCCTCTTTCCTCACACCCTCCCAGTTGTTCCTGCTGCATAGGCAAGGCTCATGCTACTGAGAGCTCCATGTGCCCTGACCTGCTGAAGCTGAGTCCATTCCACAGATGGGATGAGCCAAAGCTGTTTCGAGACCTGTCCGTGATCCTGGAGTGCAGAGGTCTGGGCTTTCCCTCTCTGGCAACAGATCATGGAGTGAGCAGATGGGCTTTCTCTGCTCCCAACAGATGAGAATTACCTTGCTCCTTATAAGCCCTTCTGTTAGAATCTGAGTGCTTGTATCTCTCCAAAAGGCATATGGTGAAATCCTAACCACTGATGGCATTGAGAAATGGACCTTTGCTGGTAACAAGCAATGGGGTTGAAAGCATGATTATGTTTGGTGTCCTTAATAAAGAGACCACTAAGAAATAGCTCATGCTTCCTTTGGGTAAAGACACAGAAGATGAATTCTCTGAACCAGATGGTAGGCCTTCATCAGATACCAAATCTATCAATGCCTTGATATTTTCTTCCCAGCTTCCAGAACCATGGGCAAAATAGTTGCTTAGAAGTTCCCTGTCTGTAATAGTGACTTTTTCATTGTTGTAATCAAATATGTAAGAAGGAGCAGTGTTAGAGAGAATGGTTTATTTGGGCTTACAGTTTTAGGGGATACAGTCCACCATGGCACAGAAGGTGTGGGATAGGAACGCAAAGAACCTGGTTACATTGTCTCCACAATCCAAAAGTGGGGACCAGGACTTGAGAGATGGCTCAGTGGGGAAAGCAAGAGCTTAATGATTTGAGTTTGAATCCCTATAACTCACTTAAGAGTTGGCCACACTAATGAATGTGTGAGTCTTTCAGGCATGCCCTTACCAGAAGATGGTCTGGAGATAGAGTAATCAGAAGCTTGTGGGCCTGCTCACATGGTATATGCAGTGATGGACAGCAAGAGAGCCCACCTCACACAAGGTTGAAATCCAGAACTAATACCCAAGTTTGTCCTCTGACCTCCACACTAACACATAGGAACACACAGAGAGACATACAGACACTCACCCAAAGAAACAGAGCAGACTGGAAGTAGAGCTGAGCTGTAAAGCCTTAAGGCCTGCTCCCAGTGACCCACTTTTTCCAGTGAGACTCTGCCTCCAGAGGTTCCACAGCCTTCCAAAGCATTGCCACCAGCTGGGATCATGTGTTCAGACACATGAACTTGCGGGGGCAATCACATCCAAACACAACACTGTCCAATAGCCCTTTTAAATTTAATTCTCTCATATATTACGTCCAGAGTGCAATCTGCCCTCCTTCCTCGTCTCCCAATCCCTCCCCCCACCTCCCTCTCCCCAAATCCACTCCTCCTCCCTTTCATTTCAGAAAAGAGCAGGCCTCCCAGGGATATCAACCAAACATGGCATATCAAGTTGCAATAAGATTTGGCGTATCTCCTTACATTAATGCTTAATGAGGCAACCCAAGGAGGAAAGGTGTTTCAAAAGCTGGCAAAAGAGTCAGAGACAGCCCCTGCTCCCATGGTTAGGAGACCCACAAGAACAGCAAGCTACCCAACTATAACACATGTGCCAAAGGCCTAGGTCAGACCCATGCAGCTTTCTTATTGTCATTTCAATCTCTGTGAGCCCCTATGAGTGCTGGTTAGTAATTATGTGGATCATTTTCATGTGGTGTCTTTGACCCTTCTGGCTTCTACAATAATTTCTCCTCTTCCACAGGATGCCTTGAGCTCCACCTAATTTGACTTTGGATCTCTGCATCTGTTTGTATCAGTTGTTGAATGAAGCTTCTCTGATGACAGTTGGGCTAGGCACCAATCTATGAGTTTAGCATTTAGCAGAATATCATTAGGATATCATTTCATTGACTTTCTCTCTCTCTCTCTCTCTCTCTCTCTTCTTTTCCAGCCATGTTCTGTTGTATCCTAGGTCTCCATGCTATCCAGACTCTGGTTCCTGGCCCTCCAGGCAGTGTCAGGCACAGGTTCCCTCTTGTGGCACGGGTCTCAAGGTGGACCAGTCATTAGTTGGCCACACCCACAACTTCTACACCACCTTTATGCCAATTACAGGCAATATCAACTACAGCCCACTTCTAACACCGTCCCTTTAAGAACTAGATGTCCACATGAGCGATGGGAGTCACAAACATTTGGGCCATAGCATCCTCTTGGTTTGGTCTTTGTCTCCTCCTAAGAGAGTTTGCAGGTTCCATTCTGTACAAACAGCTATGGGCAGAATATGGAGTCCCTCTCTAGTCAATGTAGGCTTGCCTCCCATAGCTCTTAACCCAGGCGTACTTCCTAGAGGCAGGAGACACTATCCCCTACTCCATCACATAGCCCCATAGAGGATTCCCTCGACTCCTCCTCCTTTTTTATTTTCTTTTTTTTCCCTTAAACCCAAGTTTGAATCTAAATCCACTGTGGGATGAGGGAGGCACTTTAAACTTCACTGGCTTCGAAGTTGAAATGGGAAGACTTGACAGGTATGCTAATGTTCCTCTATTAAGTCTGCAGAAAATGACATTAAAGGTATTGGTTAAAGACACGGCTCAGTGTTTGAGCAATTTAATGAAGTGTTACGCACAAGCTGACCTTGTAGAGGGAGAAGCTCGGGGCTCTCTTGGCGTTTCGGGAGGCCCTGGCCACTCTGTTTGACATCTGAGCTTAACACCAACCCCAGACTCATTACCGTCTGCGAGGTTCTGGGAACAGCCACAGGGAGACGAGCCTTCACTTGCAGTCCAGTGACAGAGGGAAAACAGTGGCTGCTGATCTCTGGTGCTGGGAGGCCAAAGGTGCTGGTTTGAATGGCATGTTCAGTTTCCATAAACATGGGCAGTGGCCCCCACGGGAATCCAGAGGAGGGGGGAAGGAGGGAGGCTCTCTGAGTGGGAAGAATGGACAGAGTCAGTCAGGTAGAAAGGCCAGGGCCTCCAGCTGGCATCGGATCACCAGGTGAGTTAGTGGAACTTGGACAGGAGTCTCTCTCCACTGAGTTGGGGGGTGGGGCGTTGCCATATGTGATCAGTGCTACTGAAGAAATGTGCATTACTGGAAAAGCACAGAGAGATAAGCTTCCTACACCCAAACTGCAGCCCCATTCACTCATCAATTAATCTACTAGTCAAATGCCACCATGTCCCTCTCCAAATGTACCCTATTCATTCTGTTTCCAATACCAATTTCTAGAATGTTCAAAAGTTCCCCCCTACCACAGGGCCTTTGTACATTCTTTACTCTCAAACTGGGGTGACTTTTTTGTTTTATAGATTTTCACAGTGACAAAAACTGACTTTGTCATCTATGATACAAATGTACTGGGCTGCATTCATAACCATCCTGGGGCACAGGAGGCCTAAAGGCCAGGCCCTCCTGCTTCCATAAAAGCTCTTATATTGCCTTCTTGGAGAGGCAACTGGACAGTTTGCGAACAGTCCAAAGCCCACTGGCATTGCTGGGAACAATAGTAAATTAATGTTTATTATGTATCACCATTTACACCAGCTTTGTGTAGCTCAGTGCAATCAGCCCTCAGCATTCACAGGCTCCACATTTGCAGATTCAATCAACCATGCGCTGAAAGAATTCAAGGAAAGCTTGCATCTGCAAGGAACATGTGCAGACTCTTTCCTTGTCATTCCTCCCTCAACAGCGCTGTACAGCAGCGATGTAGGTAACATTGACATTGCATTGAGCATTACAGTTAATCTAGAGACAATCTAAAGTCTAGTTGTGTGCTTAGGTTAGATCTGGTACTATGCACTTTACCTAAAACGCAAACCCCTGTGGATTTGGGTATCTGCACGGGTCCTGGAACCAATCCCTGCAATGCAAAGTGACAACCAGGTACCTTTAAAACGTCTTCCATGTTATCTCATTTGCTGTTTCTAAGGCAGACAGAATTTGTTGGCCATTGGAGGGTAGAGCCAAGAAACCTAAGGCTGATGGATGCTGGGCTCATGCAAGGACAGAGGTCTACAGCTCAACAGGATTCAGGTTTTCTGGCTTTGGGAAAGGACAATTTCCATGTCTGTACATGGAATGTATGTCTGTATGTCTCTCCTGATTGGTGAGGTGGAGTACATAGAAGGACAAAGCTGGGAAGACGGAGGCCAGGGCAGCCTGTGTTGTGGAGAAAGGATGAGCTACGGGAAGAAGCATCAAGCAGAGCCAGTTCTGCATCTTCACTTAGAGCCCATGTGTGGCAGACAGGCTTTAAGGGAAAGTGGGACTGAAGATGCCAGATCTTATATTCATTCTAATCGCTATACTTTAAAGTGCAGTTATCATCATCAGTGTCACAAATGGTTTCATGCCAGTCCTGATGTGGGACGGGCACACACACTACCATCCCATTTATCCTAAACAAAGCCCTGCAACTCTGCCAAACATAGGGACTAGAACTCTGATCTTTTTTGGGCCATTCTAACTACATATCTGAGTGGCATGAAGTGCTGGTTGTGCATTTTTAGGTGGAGTGGGGAAGGGTGACATACCTCAGACAGAAGCATCCAGAAACAAACAAACAAATCAAAATCAAAGAACGGTCTTCTATTTGGACTCTGTCATACGATAAAGGTTCTGATTTAATTGTTCAGTCAAAAAACTGAGTAGTGGGTGAGGTTTAGGAGGGAATTGGTGTCTTGGTTGAATGTGGCGCTTCCAGACACCTGGGTTTAGGCCTCGGTTATCCTACCCCCATGATTAATAACTTTGGACAAGTCCTTCAAGCCATGGACTCCAGATAACTCATCTCTAAAATGTGGGCCAGTATAACATCTTTATTAGGGGTGTTCTGGGGATTTGAACTAAAAAACACGAAATGCCTTGAATAGCGTGTTGCCTGGACCAGTGTCTTTCTGAGCCATTCCATTGTACATCTATTCTGAATCGAGCCCTGAGAAATATAAACAAGAACCAGTCCTGATCCCGGCCCAGAATGTGCATTCAAAAAACTCACAACCTAGATGGTATCCAGGACTATCTCAGCAGAGCAAGTAAACTTTGGAGAAAGAAATCAGACCCAACAGGAAAGGGCATGAGTGTATGATGGCATGGCCCTAACCCTCCTCCCCCGACACAGTGACTGAGAAGCAAAGAGCTAAGCAGGCCTAGGAGATGGCTCAGTGGGCCAATGATTTGCCTGAGGCCATGAGCAGAAATCCTGAGAACTCTTGTAAAAGCCAGATTCAGAGCAAGAGTGCCTATAATCCCAGCACTCATACGATGAAATAAGTGGTGGGGACAGGGAACTTCCTGAAGGTTCCGGGGCCAGCACCAGACCCTAGTGACCAAACCTTCAATGCATGGCCTTTTCTGAAAACTCAAGAACTGAACTAAAATCCACTTCCCAGTCTTGGTGATGGCCAGTCTTATCAGCTTTACTGGACTTGGAATCACCATGGAAACGCATCTCTGAGTGTGTCTGGGAGAGCATTTCTAGTAGGCTGGGGTCTTAGATGAAATAAAAACAAGAGAGCAAGCTGAGCGCCAGCATTCGTTGCTCTCTGCTTGCTCACTGTAAAAGCAGTGTGACCAGCAGCCTCACACATCTGCCGCGGTCGTGTTCTCGGAGCTTGAGCCCCAAGGAACCCTTCCAGTAAGCTGTCAGGTGTTTTCTGAAAGAAGGAAAATAACCAGTACATGTTTTTGTTCTGTGTCCCTTTCCTCCCTCCTGCGTCTTTCCTCTGTCTCACTTGTTTTTTTGTTTTTCGATTTTTTTTTCTTCCTGGCTGGGTACCATTTCTGGAATTCCATTATAATCCCTTTTGTACCCTACAAGCACTTCATCTTCTGTCTCCGACCCACTCTTGTGGAGCCAGGCTCTCTTCCCTTTTCTTCTTTTTGGGAGGTGGGCAGATAGTTCAGCTAGAGGTGGGGAAGGGGAGGGGAAACAGAAATCAAGCTTCTAAGGAGAACAGAGCCGGGAAGGAATTCACTCTCAACCCTGTTGAAAGAACAAGAAGAAGATCGAAAGGTTTATTTTTCCTTCCTCCTTCAGTAAAAAGCTTTTAAAATAAACAGCTGACTATGTCTCTTATTTGAGTTATTCTTCGCTGCTTATAAATGTGTCACTCTAGAGTACTTTATTTAGAGTTTTTAAAAATTCCCGAGTTCTCCCAGAGAGAGTTGAGCAACCCTTGAGGGAGGAAGGTCTCCTCCCTCCTGGCCTCCTGATGCCCAGCCTCAGACACCCATATACTCTCCTGCAATCTGATCTAGCTTGTAAAAATAAATTTTGTATAAAAACGAGTGAGAGACAGCTGGTTCTCCCACACAGCTGACATTTCCCTTTATGCCTGGTTTAACTTTCCTATGACAGTCTGCGTTCACTCCACAGGAGAAATTTTCCCTTCAAATGAGCTTCGTGTTTTATGTTTGAAAATTTTTCTTTAGACAAACCTGGTAATTTTTCAAGTTAAAGTGTGTACACTTTAAGCACTTGAGAAGTTCAAGAATCCATTTGATCAGTGTGTGAGTCGGAGGTTGCTCATGCCAGAGTCCCTGTGTCTAACTGAACTCTAAAATATTAAAAAGCAAGTGACATATTTTAGCTTGTCCAAAGTGAACATATGCACATACACATCCCAGAATATCAGATTCCTAAATAATTGATCGGTTGTACCCTGACTGTAACGAGTCTTTCTCTGACCTGCCAGCCAGTTCCCATATAATGACACGGAGACATATTATTAATTAGGAAAGCTTGGCTTTTAGCTTGGGCTTGTTTTCAACTAGCTCTTATAACTAAAATCAACCCATATTTTTATTAATCTACCTTCTACCACGTGGCTTTTTACCTCTATCCCATTCTGTGTATCTGGCTTGTTCCACGTCTGACTTGTCTCTCCTTTCTCATTCCCCGAGTCCTCTCTGTCCCCAGAAGTCCCGCCTAACCTCTTCATGCATAGCTATTGGCCATGTAGCTCTTGATTATGCCAATCAGAAGCTGCCTTGGCAAAGGCACATCTTTACAGTGTAATCAAATATTCCTCAACACCTGTCCCCGGTGACTCAAGGGTGGGTGACCACACCTGCTGTGAACCAGGTAGCCTGCTGCAGAGTAGGAAGGAGCAATAGGGATGGATGGCTCCTCGTTCCTTTTCTCCTCTCTTGGCAGAGGACAACCAGCTTCCCCTGGCTGTTGATGCCTGCTGGGACCTCTCTGACTCATTGACATATGTGATTACATAGAGTCCTAGAAATATAAAGAATTTGGAAACTGAGATCTAGGTGAACCTGTCTTTATGGACTGAGCCACCCTCAGATGTTGTTTGGCCTTGGTGGGTATGTTCTGGTTATCTCTAGGGGCTAGCAAGGGTTTCCCCAGGCTGCAGTAAGAGGATTGATGTGTGTGGAGGCATTAGGTAAAGAGTTCATCTCTGAGTAATTCTGTTGGTTTACAGTGGTTAGAAAATAACAGCCAGGCAGGCAGTGGCACATGCTTTTAATCCCAGCACGCCAGAAGCAGAGGCAGGTGAATTTCTGTGAGTTCAAGGGCACCTTTGTCTGCAGAGCTCACAACCACCAAGGCTACACAGAGAAACCTGTCTCAAAACAAAGCCAAAAAAAAAGGAAGAAAAGAAAAAGAAACAACAATGTAACATATATTTCAAAACTCTGGGAGGGGAACTTTCAAGGTTTTAATGGTAAGGTAACAATAAGTGTTTGAGGGGATGGATATAGTTAACCAAATTCAAACAGTATATAGTATCTATGTGTATAGGAGTACCATGTGAAAGCCCATCAATACATACAAATTTTCTATGTTTATGTTTCATGTTGAAATAAATTTAATGTATATTTTAAAAGTGACAGAACAAAATCAGAGAGGTAAGAAGCCTGATCACTTTGCAGCTAGCCCACTCTAGTCCCACTCTGGCCCATTCTTGACTGTAGTGTGTCCTAGCCAGGGGAGAATGAAAAACTCTAGTTCTCATTGACCTCTGCATTCCAGAAAGCACCATTGTTTGGGGGCATAGATCCATGGATTAGAAGCTTCCCTTCCACACTCCCAGCCCTCCCTTAACCTTCATACTGTGCCTTTTGAGCTGGTCACAGTAGGGCCACATAAGGAATCCTACCCACAAACACTGTATTGCTTCTTTAATGACTAGGTGAACTCACAATTGATTCCAGGATCAGTAGTGTCAGCATTCCTCATTGGTTGCTAAAAGGTAGCTAGTGCTGCTGCTTCTCCTCCTCCTTCTTTTTCTTTAATTAATTAATTTATTTTTAATTATATGTTGTTTGTTCATTGGCTTTTAAAGTCAAGGTTTTGATGTGGGATGTCCTTCTGTATATGTGTTGTTTTTATTGGTTAATGAACAAAACTGTTTGGGCCAATGGCTTAGCAGAGAAAAGCCAGGCAGGAAATCAGAACAGAAAGAGAGAGAGAGAGAGAGAGAGAGAGAGAGAGAGAGAG
>LOJH01061310.1:0-11008 GCA_001685095.1 Ellobius talpinus
TGCTCCGTTTCCGTGGGTCAGGGACACACTCACCCCTCTGATGGATCTTCTGGTACAGCGACAGGAAACTCTTTGAGGCTTGATAGCCAGTCATTCTATCTTAATTGGTGAGTTCTAGGCCAGTAAGAGACCTTGTCTCAAATATACTCCATGGCATGTCTGAGGATGACACCCAAGGTTGTCTGTATTCTGGCTTCCTTACACACATGTGTACCAGCACAAACACACCCAGGAATAAAAACGTTCATCAGAATACAGTCTGCTCCTGAATCCGGTGACATATTACTGAAGCTTCCTTCTAGAGTACTGCTGATCTCAGTAGTATTGGGGGTGTGAAACCTTTTAGCACATGTATTGCTAAATATTTTGAATTGGTGCTTTGTTATCAGTGTTGTCCTGATTTATTAGCTTATTAATTTTGCAGAAACAGAAATAGAACAATGTTACAAACAACTTCTGACAAGTCAGGGCCATCAGAGTTTAAAGGACCAAAGACAGTGAGGCATTAACCTGCAAAAGCATTTTAGAGCAGCTTTGATATATGAATAAATATCTCTTCTCTCCACCCACCGTTGTTTTGCCACTTTCTCTAAGAACAGTTCTTGAATGATGTGGCTTTCTCACCTTTCCTTATGCACTGTCTTCTTCTGAATGGAAGATTTAAACCTCCTGATTCTTTTGTGAGAGATAGGCCATCAGTAGCAAAAAAAAAGCACTGCTAGCTTCTTGGGTCTCCAAGTGTGAAGACACTGCAGTTTCTCATGCATTTCATCGATTTAAGATAGTTGGTTTTGAGATAATGAATAGGTTAGATGCATGATTGAGATGCTTAACAATGAGTATTGATCTTGGTAATTAAGACAGCTGAGGATTTCTGTTCTGGCATGTAATGAGTTCGTTGGAGATTATTATGACTTGAAATGATGATATTTTATGTAATTGTTTCTTCAGATAAAAAGATTAATCCAGCTAATTAAATAATGGTTGCAATCCATGCATTTCAGTTCATTAAATTCATGTTTGGGGGTTCAGTTCAGTGGTAGACCTGGGTTTGATTCCCAGCACTGAAAAATGGGGGAAATGACAGTAAAGGAGGAAAACTAAGAGTGCATGAATTAGTTTCTCTGAGAAGTGATTTCCAACTAACTGTTCTGTTTGAATCTTTACCACCAGAATTTCTTCAGGACAACTACCCTGATTATGATCTAGAAGAAACTGGATATTATTGGAAATTGTGTGTGACAGCCATCAACATCTGTCTCCAAACTCTTAGACAAGACCCAAGATATGTCATTTACTAATTTCTAGCATTCTAATGCCATTACTAATTTACTAATTTCTAGCATTCTAATGCCTTGATTTATTCCTGCTAATTCCTTAAATTACCTCTTGATAACATTTTATCACACAAGTTTGCTCAGGTTGAATATAGAAAACTGCCAGCGGAGTTAGCATTCCTTTCAGTAACTAAAATAAAACAATGTCTGTGAATAACAAGAATCTTACCAAATTCAGGCACTGAAATTATTTTTGGTTTCTGGAATGTCTGGGTTAAATTTTTAATATATTTCCCATTTTTCAGATATATTCTACTAGTCAATGCACACAAATTTAAATTGACAGTGTTTCATGTATAAGACAACATTGATCAGAAATTCAGAGAAAAGTGCTCTTAAAGCAATGGTTCTCAACCTATGAGTCTCGACCCCTTTTGGGGAAGCATATCAGCTATCCTGCCATATTAGATACTTACATTATAATTCATAGCAGTAAGAAAACTACAGTTATGAAGCAGCACAACATGAGGAACTGTAGTAAAGGGTCACATTAGGAAGGCTGAGAACCACTGTCTTAAAGGAGACAGGCACAAATATTGGAAAAGTGAAAACATCCATCTTGCTCATGAATAATTTTTTAAAGTAAGTTCCTTGTTATAGAGCAAATTATTGGATGTTTTAGCCACAGGAATACTTCCATTATTTGAATATTTATGTTTAGGAAATATTTTATTAGTTATAGTGCCATCTTTTATCTTTAAACATTTCAAAAATTGTATGCACTTTAAGTAAATTTTAAATTGCTCACTAAACAATTTTTTCTCATGAAAATTTTCAGTATAACTAAAAATTCGATCTTATGCAATTGACCTTGACTAACTTCAGAGTTTTAATAAATGAGAGGAAAAAAATCTAGTGAAAAGTATGGCACTGTAAGTCAGTTAAATAGTATAGCTACTTTGAAGTCCTGTTATTTGCACAACGTGTGAGAGATAGTAATGTTTTTGTGACCAATTATAGAATGTATACACATGTATGTATGTATACACACATGTATACACACACAAACACAACTTTTTTGAAAACTAAATTCAACTTTTAGAGTTTTAGTACAAAGTAGTATGACTTTATATGGATTATTCATGACATATTAGATGTTGTAGGTAGCTATGGAAATTGCTCAGTGGTAGAACACATGTTTATATGCACAAGACTCTAGGTTAAATCCTGGCACCAAAAGAACAAAAGAAATAGATGTTTTAAGGTTCTGGCCTCTATATAAACAAGCAAATACGGCCTCTATATAAATAAGTAAGCAAATACGTTTTTCCTTTAGCTTAACAAAACTATAGTGTTTTTATGTACATATTTATTTTAATGCTGTGTTTACAAAGGTTTTAAAAAGTAGATAGTTTTAAAAATCTCCCATAATTAGACAGAAGAATGTTGGTTTTTTTATTTTTGTTTTTGCTCTTGAGTTTTACACACAAAAGAATTTTGACAAGAATTATTTAGACTCACTCCAGCTTCACCATTCAGTGTAACCTGTTTTACAAATATTGACAGCTTCAACAGAAATAAAAATCCATGCTATAAACACACATCAAAACATAACATTGTCCTTCAGAAATACATCCAACTATTTGGTAGTTAAAATACAATTAAAAAGAAAAGTGAAATTATATGCTGGGCAAGAATTAACTCCAAACCTCATCTACAGATTTCAAATTAAATTTGTCCTTTTTGAAAAAAAATACAAAATTAAGATTTTCTGTTTTCAAGACATATGGCCATTGCTTATATAAGTTATTTGGAGAAGTCATCCAATAACATTTTCTACAGAAACGGAAATACAAATAACTTAAGTTGTTCATTGTGGTAGTCACCAGGGCTATGTAACTGCTAAACATCTGAAAAATTAGAGGAATTAAATTTAAATTTTGAGTGACTAAAATTAAAAGTTAGGTAGGGTTGAATGTTACATTTGATATTTATTGGCTTTTTATTTTGGAATTGGAAGGATTGAATTTTAAGGCTCATACATGCCAGACAAGTACTTCATTGCATTTCAAGTCCAAACAATGCCCTTTATTTGTATAAAGTACTCAAAATAGTTCCCGTGGTATATCTTTTGTGAAAATCGTATGCTGCAAGATAATTTCATGATGGTACTGAATATTTTATTGTACACTTGCTGTCTTCAAAACTTTACAGATTAATCCTGTTGTGTTAGCTCAATAAATATCTACTTTTAAGACTTGCTTTTGATAAACACATTTATCTTTACTTTTTGTTGTCCAAATAAATGTAATGAGTAAACATTTAAACTATCCTTAACATAAATGCTTTGGTTGCTTTTTTTAATGAACACATTTTACAGAACTCATACTAAGATTATCTTACAGTGTTTCATGTTAATAATGTACTTTTGGGGGGAGGGCGTTTCGAGACAAGGTTTCTCTGTGTTTGCCCTTGCTGTCCTAGAACTCGCTCTTGTAGACCAGGCTGGCCTTGAACTCACAAAGATCTCTTGCCTCTGCCTCCAGAGTGCTGAGATTAAAGGCACGCGCCACCACCACCTGGCCTGTCAGTTTCATAGTTGAGACACATCTAGGATACTTCTTTCTTTGTTAAGCAAATATAGGCAATACACTGTTTATAGTGAACTTTTACACTATGTTTATAAAACACTTCATTCTCCTTTAAGATGTACTAATTAGCAATCTCAAATAATTTGTAAAATAATCTTGGAAGATAATTGGGCTACAAATCTCAGACCACAGACATAAATGGGCAAGGATTTAAAACTATGTTCTTACAACAACTTCATTTCTGTTTTGATGTTCCATGAGGCTTATGAGTTTCCTTGGATGGCACAGAAATAACCCAGGGCCTGAGCAGAGGCAGGCTAGGGAGGGTATCAGAAAGTGAGAGCTTTCATGATTGTTTTCTAGGGTTGGGCCTTTCCATTATGGGGAAGAGGGTGTCAGAATGGGTTTCTCATTTTTCTTAGCTACCGTCTGCTGCAGTGGTTTTTTTTTTAATCTCATGTTGTCTTTAGCCTTTGGCTTAAAGTTATTCTTATTTCTGTCTTCAAAACCTGTTTTCCAGCCTCAAAGACATATATACATGTAACATATAAACTCAACAGGTTATATTTAAGAATGTCTATAGAAATATAAAAATGCTTGCAGTAAAAACTAATAAAAAATGTCATGAACTTGAAGAAGAGCAGGTAGGGATATAGAAGGGGTTTGGAGAGAGTAAAGGGAAGGGAAAGACGAATAAATTATAATCTTAAAAATAAACAAGAAACCCCCATTCTGATCAATTGGCTTCTTCCTCTGCTCCTAAGAACCCCACAAACTCACAGAATTTCTTTTGCTGCTGTTACTTTTTCATCACAGGAAATAGGTTTTGCCTAGATCCCCAGCATAGTGTATATTTCTGTGTGGCTACATACATAGATTGTTGGCCCAATACAAAATGATGAAATTGTTCTTGGTATCATTTAGAAATTGAAATATTTTACTTTTCTCACTTTTAATTTGGGTCAATTTTGGACTTTCAGTGGTTGAAGTAGTAGTGACAGGGATGGTTATATGTACCAGGAATTGGGCTCTCAATGTGGGGTGAGGATTATCAAGCTTCAGCTCAACATCATCACTTCCCCCTCTTAGAATCTTCCCTTAGTGAAAGATAAGTTGGGATGTAAATTTCTCTAGAACCTGGTTTTATGATGGTTCTCATTTAGGGTTTGTCAAGATGGGAAGGGGAATGTAGTTTAGTTGGTAGAGTGCTTCACTAACCATGCCTGAAACCCTGAATTTGACCCCCAGCACTACATAAAGCCAAGAGTAGTGCATGCTTTTGAGAGGAGCAGGAGAAGCAATGTTTGAGCTGGAGTGGTGTGGGATTCCCCACTATGCTGTGAATACCATTGGTTAATAAAGAATCTGCTTTGGGCCTGTTGCAGCACAGAGTAGGGCAAGGCAGGAGTACCAAGCAGATAGAGGAGGAGAGAGTAGGCAGAGTCAGGGAGAAGCCATGTAGCTGCCATAGGAGACAGATGCTAGATGCAGGATGGAACCTTACCTGTAGGACACAATCATGTGGTGATACATAGATTAATAGAAATGAGTTAATTTAAGATACAAGAGCTAGCCAATAAAAAGTGTGAGCTAACAGGCCAAGCAGTGTTGTAATAATACAGTTTCTGTGTGATTATTNAGAGAGTAGGCAGAGTCAGGGAGAAGCCATGTAGCTGCCATAGGAGACAGATGCTAGATGCAGGATGGAACCTTACCTGTAGGACACAATCATGTGGTGATACATAGATTAATAGAAATGAGTTAATTTAAGATACAAGAGCTAGCCAATAAAAAGTGTGAGCTAACAGGCCAAGCAGTGTTGTAATAATACAGTTTCTGTGTGATTATTTCAGGTCTTGGTGGCCAGAAAATGAACGAGCAGCCTCCAACTACACTGAAAAGATGGTCCAGTTGATAAAGTATTTTCTTTTTATTTTAAAGATTTATTTATTATGTATACAGTGTTCTGTCTGAATGTATGCCTGCAGCCAGAAGAGGGCACCATATCTCATTACTAATGTTTGTGAGCCACCATGTGTTTGCTGGGAATTGAACTCCAAACCTCTGGAAGAGGAATCAATGCTCTTAACCTCTGAGCCATCTCTCCAGCCCGATAATGTACTTTCTATACATATAAGGGGACCTGAGCTTAGACCCTTAGAATCCACATAAAAAAGCCAGGCATAATGTGCAACTATGATCCCAGTGCTGGAGAAGCAGAGACAGGTGGCTTCCTGGAACTTTCTGGTCAATTAACCTAGCCTAATTGGTGAGCTCCTGGTTCAGTGAGAGGATCTGTCTCAAAAAATAGTGATCAAGGAAAACAATTGACCTCCAGTCTTCACAAGAATTCACATCTAGCTGCTTATACATATGAGCACATACAGTACACCCCCCACACATACAGTTTAACTCATCCTTGACTGAGATACAAGAATCTCAGTCTCAAAAGAAAAATTAGTTTGCTAATCTCTGGAATTTGCAAGGAATTTGGAAGACAGAAAAGCAGAAGTCCTGTTTGAAATGGGGTAGGGGTGGGATCCCACAGGTCACTAACCCTTCTTGAGGATTTACACAGATAATAGTTAATGTGAAGGGAAAATACTTTTATTTTAGTAATGTAGCCACTATTAAGAGGCACATGCTTTAGTAAGCAATTTTCTACCCATGTTCCTATAAACAACCCTAATGAAACTCCTTAGGTTGGGAAAAGCAAAGAACTTAACAGGAGGGGAAGGGGACAAGACATGGTAGTGGGGGTGAAACTGACCAAAACACATTATGTACATGTATTAACATATAATGTACTCTGTCATGCATAATGAATATATGCTAATAAAAACATTAAATGAAACAAAAACCGGAAGTAGTTTTTCTCCATAGTCAGACTCCATGACAGTTACAAGATTTAACAGAAGCTTCCCAAAGAACCCAGGAGGATTATGTCCTTGACAGCTACAGATTGGTTGGGACAGACTGAAGGTGATTTCAGAGATTCTTGAGAACTTCAGCAGCTTCTCAGAAATCTTGAGAACTGTCCACTTTGGTGCTTCACATTAAGATCTCCAGAATCTGCTCCCTTCATTTTTGGTGGTATTGTCTTTGACCTTGTGTTTCCTACCTCTTAATGGTGCTGCAAACCATAAACACCTTGCCCAAATCCTTTACCCCTGGTATATTATGTAGCTTGACTTCTGTTTTCCCAGCTGGCCCCTGATGTAGGTAGCCTGTTTATGACTTTTATTTTCTCTTTTCCTCTGGAGTTGGCCATTAGAAACAAAAGGATTCACAAGTCTGTTGTGCCCATGCACATCAAGGAGCAGTTTAATGAATATTTCAGGCACTAGCCATAAAGCTGAACAGCTTTGTTACCAGAAATTGTGTTCTTATATAAAAAGAATGAAGATCAAAACTTAATTTCTTTCCTCTTTTTATTTTTCAAGTATAAAGAGCCATTTCCCTATGAAAGCATTCCCACAACCTCTGAAAGCACAGCAGAATCCATAACCTGAAGACCAGAAACAGATCCCTACCCTTTGTTCTAGTGGGTGGCAGGAGTGCACACAACAGCCTTAACCACACTAACTTTTTTCCCAATTTGTCTTTGGCACTGAGCTGAGCTTCCTGATGGCAAAGACTGTGTCACTGGTGCCTAACAAAGGTCTGGGGAAAGTAGTGTCAAATAAACAAAGGTATTCCTCATTTCTGTTGCCTTTCCTGGAATGGTACTATTAGTTTCATTTCTTTGATTGAGCCTGATTTGACCTTTTCCCCAATAAAGTTGTAATTTCTGAATTGTATTTATCCCTCTGCTTTCATCAGATTATTAAATCCATGCTTAGAGTTGGGCTGAGTTAGAATGTAAAGAAACCATGAAGCCTGTGTACACTTTAAAAACACAAACATTAGTGTGTGATAATGGCTACAGCATCCTATGTAAATGGAAAAAACAACAATATGTTAATAATTTTTAAAAGGTAAATATAATGGCTGTTGTACAAATGCAAACTGGACAAAAATGAGAAACTGTATTAATTCACTACTAATGAGGAGACCAGTAAGACGTTAGAGCCATTTCAAAGGGCCATCAAAAGCACAGACACATATCGATCAGGAATGTTAAAATGTATGCACAAATGGAGACAAAACTGATTTTCTCCATAGTGGAAGATGTTAATTGAATGTCTGCCAGGAAGAATATATTTGCATATTTCTACATGTATCTTTGTCAGTTATATACTATGTATAGAATCAAAGCATGGTTCTAATACAATAAGAAGCCTATAATCAGATAACCACAAATCTAGAAGTGGTCAAAACAATGCTGCTTTCCACTGAAACACAATTTTCCCCTATGAATGTAAATATAAGCACAGATAACCTAAATGGGAACCTCTGTATCTATTAAAAATAATATGCTCAAGGAGTTGGGAGTGCTGTCTACACTTTCAGATGACCTAGATTCAATTTCTAGCACTGACATGATAGCTCACAACCATCTGTAACTCCAGTCTCACAGGATCCAACACCCTCTTCTATCCTCTGTGAGTATTGTATACATAGATAAGCAAGCACATGCAGAAACAAAAAATAATACTAGCACAGGGATCCACAACTGGACAATGAGCAGAGAATGAGAGACTTTGGAGCACCCATTTCTAAATTGTATGTTTTTGTCAAACCCCTTCCCTTGGGGCTCAAAGATCTATGCAGAAAAAGAGGCAGGAAGATTTAAGAGTCAGAGATAATAGATGAATACAAGGAACCAATGTCTTTTGGGACGAAACAGGATTGGTACACACACATATGAACTTACAGAGACTGTGGCAGCATTCACAAGACCTGCACAGATTCAAACAAGACAAAGTTTCAGCACTGAGAATGGAAAGTGGACAAAAAATGACACTCTTTACCAAGAAGCTGTTTTTAATAGAGACTTGCTGGGAAAGGGGAAATTACCTATCCAATGGAGTGTCACTGGGTGTATCAACCACACTCCAAGACCAGTTCAGTGCCCAAAAATAGTTGGCCAACACAAAATAGGTTCCATGATTCTTTGTGATTTTATTTGTTTTGTTTAGATACTTTTGGTCTTGCTGAATTTTTGTTTGTTTTTAAGTTTTCTTTTGAAAGACACTGAGAAAGAAAGAACATGAAGTTGGTGAGTAGGGAGGTAGGGAGGAGCTGGGATGAGATGGGAAATGGGAAAGAATATAATTAAAATATAATCTATGAAAAATTTTAATTAGAAACGAAAAATACAGTCAATAGTAATGTGTAATCAATAGAGTTAAAATGTGCATTATACTATGTCTAACAGAGTGGAGATTCTTTAATTTTTTCCACTGGTGATTCCCTTCCAACCTAGAAATGTTTATATAACCTTATGTACATAGATACATAAAAATAGGTATTAGAAATTTAGCACTTGTTGAAAATACATCATTAGAAATTTATTTTTAAACAATTCTTTGACTTCCATGTGATTTTACTATTTGTTAAACATGAAAGCAAGTTTGCATACTAATGGGACAAATGTGCTTGCTGTTACATAAAGAATTAAATATTGATACTACAAAATGGAGAACATCTTCAATTTTTTTCAGAGTTGAGTAATATTTTGTCAATGCTGAGAACTCCATTTTGGACAAATATGTTGTTCAATAAATGGCAGAAATATGTATTAGACTGTTGCAGAAATTGTTGGAATTTTTTCCTAATCCCAAGATGAAATTCACTAACCCTTTTTTTTGAGACAGGGTTTTTTTTCTGTAACATCCCTGGCTGTCCTGGAACTCACTTGTACACAATGCTGGCCTCGAACTCACTGAGACCCACCTGCCTCTGTCTCCCAAATGCTGGGATTAAAGGCATGCACCACCACCGCACAGCTACTGCCTGAAGATCTGAGAGTAAAACAGTCCCACTGGTCAGCCTTACAGACCAGATTATGGTAACACACACCTTTAATCCTGGTAGCCACAAGGACATGCACCTTTATTCCCAGTAGTCACCCTAGCTGCTATAGAAATCGGGTGGTGCATGCCTTTAATACTAATGGTGCACACCTTTAATCCAAATCCTAGAGAGGAATATAAAACGGGGAGACAGCTCTCAGACAGTCTCATTCTGAGATTCCGGGAGACAGGATTGCCATTTCAGACTGATGTTGGGATAAGAGCCAGTGGCTGGCTGTTTTGCTTTTCAGATCTTCAGGCTGAACTTTATTTATTGAAATACATTTGAAATGCCACTACAGCTACTAAACCATTTTTAATGGGAAGTTAGCAACTCAAACAGCAGATTTCAAAACCAAACACTAACACAACGCAGTGTAATGATACACTAGCTTAATACTTATCTCTCTATGGAAAATATTAAAACTTCTTCATTTTTGCAATTAATTAAGAGTTTCTTTTTCTTTTTTTCTTTCTTTTTCTTTTCTTCTCTTTTTTTTGAGACAGGGTTTCTCTGTAGCTTTAGAGCCTGTCCTGTAAACCAGCCTGGCCTTGAACTCACAGAATTCACTGCCTCTGCCCCCTGAGGGCTAGGATTAAAGGTGTGCGCCACCGCAATCTATCTAATTAAATGGTTTCTATAAGATCAGAAAATCCTGTGTGTGCAGTAAAAACACTGCAGTTCATAATATGCAATAGTTTCAAATCAAAGTCATGGCATTTTAGGCAGCATTGTGTGGTGTGACAGCATGCATGTGCAGTGCAAAATGCATGTGTTGGCCTAGGGAGAGGGCTGAGCAGGTCCCATGCTCACCATGTGAATATGAGGACTAGAGCTTGGATCCTTAGATACTCATAAAAATTCTGTGTGGTCATGGTGAGCCACCTTTAGTTCCAGCTTCAGAAGGCAGAGGCAGGAAATCCCCAGAAGTAACTGGCAAAGCAGACTAACAATACTGGGGAGCCCTGGGTTAGAGACTGCTTCAATGAATATGGTGGAAGAGTGACTGAGAATGGTTTCTCACATCAACCTTGGGTCTCCACATGTACGCAAGGCATACACCCACACGTATGCAAAACCTTACAGACATACATACATATGCACATTTCTCACACACATGAAAATGTAAAAATGTTGGGCTGGAGAGATGGCTCAGAGGTTAAGAGCACTGGCTGCTCTTCC
>LOJH01061311.1:0-11008 GCA_001685095.1 Ellobius talpinus
AAAAAAATACCAATCCAAATTCCCACTCCCTCCCCTCCTCCCGTTCCCTCCACACACCCTTCTACCCCACCCCCCTCTAATCCTCAGACAGGGTAAGGCACATAGCTTTGTGGAACATCCAAGGCCCTCCCTACTGCATCTAGGCTGAGCAACATATATATATACAAAGAGAATAGGATCCCAAAAAAAGCCAGTACATGCAGTGGAGATAAATCCCAGTGCCACTGCCAGTGGCCTCTCAGTCTGCCCCAGCCATACAACTGTCAGCCACATTCAGAGGGACTAGTTTGGTCCTATGCTTGTTCCTTCCCAGTCTAGCTGGAGTTGGAGAGCTTCCATTAGCTCAGGTAAATTGTTTCAGTGCGTGACTCCATCATGGTCTTGACCTCTTTGCTCATATTTGAGACAGGGTTTATCTGTGTAGCTTTAGAGCCTGTCCTGGACCTAGCTCTGTAGACCAGGCTGGCCTCGAACACACAGAGATCTGACTGCTTCTTCCTCCTGAGTGCTGGGATTAAAGGTATGTGCCACCATCACCTGGCCGTATTTAATGATTTTTAGAGTTTTCTTTTGATACAAAAGTATTTTCGTTAAACAAGGTTTCAAGATTCTTTTTTTTTCTTAAGTATTTTTCAAAAGCTCATCTATGGTTATAATAAATAAGATAAAGTATAATAAATGAAAATAAGGGTCTCTGAAAGGTCAGGGTCTGAGCTAAGAGTATTACAGATAGGATTTGGAAATTTGATAACAGCATAAAATTGTAAAAGTAAATGAAGATGAAATGAAGATATGGTGGATTGATTTATCTGCAAAGAAACGAAAGGATTTTTAAAAGATACCCCTCTCTTTTTCCTGTTTCTCCTTCCCCTTCTCTCTCTGTCTCCAACCCTCTTCTCTCTCTTTTTCCTCTTTCTCTGGAAAGGGAGGGGAGAGGAGGAAGAGGGAGCAGGAACCACTGCTGTCCCCCTTAGCTGAGTGTCAGGAAGACTTGTAACTTAGTGTAATTCACTCTTCACATCTTGTTTGTCAGATTCAAGTGATCGAGAGTGACAGGGCCACCAGAGGCGGACAGGTCTACACTACCAACACCAGAGGCCAGGTGCCTCCGCTGGTCACCACGGACTGTGTGATTCAAGACCAAGGTATTTCTTTTCAGTGACTTATTATTATTATTATTATTATTATTATTATTATTATTATTATTATGGTTTTAAAATTTCTCACTGGTTTAAAAACAAATACCCTGACTCCACTCATCAATACTATTATTGAGGGGCATAACCCCCTTATAGCTGAGACTAGACCAATTCCCTATTAGTCGCTCAAGAACGCAAAAGTGCTGCCAATAGTTATATTCTCTGATGTAGCAGTCCTCAGAACTTTGAGTGATGTATATATAATACAATGTATTTGTTTAAGAAAATTCCAAATTTTGATTTATGGTTTAAGGTACTCCATCCCCTACTTGGGTTGGATTTGTGTGCCCTGCTGGGTATTGTGAGCAGAACAGTGAGGCTAAGCTCTGTGAGTCAGCTCACCTGCTGTAGCCTGGGAATACTGTTTTCAGCTGGTCTCTTAACATTCTGGTTCTCAGTTCCCTGCCTCTACACCAGAATAAGGGGAACGTGAGCTTCTCCCCTCCCAATGCAGCCTGTGCCTGCTCTCATTTTAATCTGCCTGTCAAGCCCCATGCAGATCCTTTTCCCGTTGTTCCTGGCAAGTAAAAATGTGACGGATGGGCTTAGAGCTGCAGTTCAGTGGTAGAGCTGTGCCCGGCTTTGATCCTCATCACCAACATCAAAGCAAGAGTGGCGCAGTGAAGTCAGAATACCGCATTTTAATGGCTGTGTGCTCGGTGTACTCTTTCCTGGACGTATGACGTCACCCCTTAGCGCCGAGTTGTCAAGTCATCCAGAACCCATCGTTAGACATTGACATAAACTGAGTCATGATCAGTCTTGAGTGATTTGCTTTGTTCTTATTATTTACATAATCATCAGATGTACACAGTGAGTTCATGTTTGTAAAGTGTTAGGATGTACTGTGTGATGGTTTTTTGTACTCTCGTGGATAGACAGATGCGGCCATTTCAGTCCATACCCTTAGTTCTGCATGAACTTTTTGTATATTCTTTAGTTTTATTTAATATTTTAAGTACTGAGGTACTGGAACTCCTTTGAGACCTCTTTAGAGTTTCTGTCTGAATTACTGAACCTAGTAGTCACATTGGTCTAACAGCACCATCAGGTATAGGTGGCCATATGCCCTTTTCTTGATGGACCTTCTCATTTCAGAGCTAGGGCCCTGGGTTCTCCTTTTTTAATCCTTCCTCAGTCTTTTAAAAATGTTTTTTGCTCTCTCTTTTCTGTGCCTGTTCACGCATGTATATGCATATGTGTACATATGCATGCATATGTGTATATGCATATGTATTTGCATGTGTATGTGCATATTGTGTGTATATGCTTGTGTATGTATATATGTTCATGTATGTGTATATGCATGTGTATTGTTTATGCATACATATATTTATGTTGCAGGACCCTGGACTTAGTCCTTAATCATCTTCCCTTTGGCCATGGTTATTGCTATAGTGATTTAGCCTACTTCTATGTACTGTTCCGAGCTCCTAGATGGACACAGCTAGTCTGGACTCCAACTCCCATCTAACCATGTTCTCAGACTTGCTCTGTGACTGACTGCTTAATCCATTTTCCAAACTGGACATGTTCTAACCCAATTCTGATCTCTATCCACTCATCCCTTAAAAACTGGTCCTTCCTTATTCCTTGCAGCCTCTCAGTTTTCAGTGATGACAATTTCAAATTCTTCTTGATCCTCAGACTCACATCTATATACCGCATACATTATTCCTGCAAACGTTCATGCCATTAGATTGACATATGCCCAGAATCTTTCTATCACCCCATGCTCTGTTGCTAGGGGGCTGGTCTGAGCCACTACTTTTTCTCACGCGGCCCCTGCAGCAGCCTCCTCCTGAGCTTTCCTGGCTCTACTCCTCTTATTGCAGCCCTTCTTCACCTCACAGCCAAGAGACTAAGTCAGGTCATGACACCTTTCTACCCAACCCCGGCAGTGATGCTCCATTTCATTTGTATAACATTGAGGACTTGCTGAGCTTTGAGTGTACAGGATCCGACTCTGTTCTTCCTCTGAGCTCAGAAACTGCTGGGTCCCAAGAAGATCCAATCTAAATAGCTCCTGTTCTCCTCTGGTAGGCTTCCTGTGTAAGTCTATCTGAGTGAATTCCTTGTCTCCATCGAATCTTTACTCAAATGTTATCTTTTTATTGATGCTGATCCTGCAAGTATTTAAAATTTCAATCAGTCTCTTACTCTCTGATCCTCCTTAACCAAAGAGGCTTCTTTTTTTAATAGCCGCTAATCACATTCTAATGTCCTAGATAGTAGACTCATTCTTTGTGTTTCTATTATCCATGACCTGTTAAAAATCATAGCTCTGTAGTAGTACACAGGAAGGCTTAGGACAGTGCCTAAAATGAAGTGGACAGTCAATAAACATCATATTTAATGATCTTCTCTCTGGTCATAATAGATTATAATTCTAAATGTTTTAGATCATTAGCTTGGGTGATAGTTAAGGTCTGTAATACTAGTTCCCCAGGAGGATGGGACAAGAGGATTTCAAGTTCAATCTTGTCTGGCCTACAGTAAATTCAAGGCCAGCCTGGGCAATTTCATAAGACCATGTCAAAATAAAACTAAGAAAGATTAGGGTGTATATAACTCATCAATCAAATGTTTGCCTAGTATGTGAGGCTCTACATCTATCTCCAGTGCCAGTGAAAGGAAATTAAAACATAGGACAGTGCCCAAATGTAGTGACAGTCAATAAATCTTTTATTTCTATTAATCATTTGAAAACTTCACACATGCATACAATGTATTTTGATCATATTTGCCTCTTTCTTTCTTCAGATCCATCCCCACCTCTGCAACCCCTCCCATATTCCTGTCCTTAAAAAAAAAAAGTAAACGACCTAGTCCAATTTGTGCTCCCGTCATGGGTAGGGCCATCCCCTGGAGTGTGATAGACCTACCAGGGGCTACACCCTTAAAGAAAACTGACTCTCCCTTCCCCACAAGCCGCTGGGATTAAAGGGTTCTGTTTGGCTTACACTTCCATGCACTCCATCATTGAGGGAATCCAAAGCAGAGTAGACACCTAGAGGTAGGAACTGAAGCAGAGACTGGGGGAGCTGGCTTTCTCCTTATGCTTGCTCAGTTTGCAAGTTCAGTTTGCAAGTGTGGTACAACCACTCAGGACCACCTGTCCACACTAATCGTTAATCAAGAAAATGCCCTATAGCCTGGCCTATAGGCAGTCTGATGGAAGCATTTTCTCAATTGAGGTTCTTCTTCCCAGGTAACTCTAATTTAAGTCAAACTGAACAACAACAAAATAACCAGGGCACTCTCTCCCCACCAGCGGTAACTTTCTCATTCCCTGGATTCTAACAGGTACCCCAGAGTTAAGCAAATAATCTAAAGATTCAACACTAGGATCCATATATGAGTGAGAACATGTGATGTTTGTTTTCTTGGATCTGGGTTACCTCACTCAGTATGTTTTCCAGTTATGTTATATCCATTTGTCTGCAAATTTTATACATTAATTTTTTATGGCTGAATGAAATTGCATTGTCTAGGAATCACATTTTCATTATCCATTCGTCTGTTGATGGCCCTTTAAGCTGTTTCTTTGTCTAGCTCTTGTGAAGAGAGCAGATATGAACATGGATCATACATCTCTGCAGGGGAATATAGTCTTTGGGTATCCACCCGGGAGTGGGATAGCTGGGTCAAGGAACAGTCACACTGATATCCAGAGTAGCTGTGCCAACTTGAGCTCCCACCAACAGTGCCCAAGGGCTCCCCACATCCTCAGTGGAATTTGTGGTTACATGTTTTCTCGATCTTAGCCAATCTGACCGAATTAAGATAAGGCCTCAAATTAGTTTTAATTTGCATTTTTCCTGTTGGCTAAAGTTGTTGAATATTTGTCAAAATATTTCTCAGACATTTGTATTTCTTCTTGTGAGAAATCTCTATTCAGTTCCTTAGCCCACTTTTAAATTTAGTGGTTTGTTTTCTTGGTATTTAGTTTTTGGAGTTCTTGTATATTATAGACACTAATCCTCTATCAGATGTGTAGCTGGCAAAGCTCTTTCTTATTCTGTAGGCTGCTTCCTCTTCAGTTGACCAGCAGCTTCCTTCTCTCTACAGAACTTTTTAATTCCATGACGACACACTTGTTGATCACTGGTCCTGTTTCCTAGGTGACTGGTATTCTGTTCAGAAAGTCCTTACATGAGCCCAAATCCTGAAGTACACTCCTTTCTCTTCCTCACCTGATCCTAAATCCCAAAGTGCATTCCCTACTCTTCCTCACCTGAGCCTAAATCCCAAAGTGCACTCCCTACTCTTCCTCACCTGAGCCTAAATCCTAAAGTGTACTCATTCTTTGTTCTGAAGTTCCAGAGTTTTGGGTCTAATGTTGAGACCTTTGATCCATTGAACATTGATTTGGATTCAGGTGAAAAAGCAAGGTCCTTCTACATGTAGATATTCAGTTTGCTTGACACAATTTGTCAATGATGATATGTTTTTGAAAAAAAGTTAAATTGTCCTAATGATTAACTGTTCTTCATGCCATGGGCGTTATTTTAGTTCTCCTCTGTGCCATGCAATAAAAGTATGTGGTGAAGAAGTCTAATTTATATTAAAAAGTGATTAGGATGACTTTAAAAGTAACATTTCTATTAGAAGTAAAAATTTAATTTATGAATTCCATTTACAAACTTAGGAAAAAATGTAGTCAGCTGCAGCTATATTTGACAAAGTCTCCTTTGGTAGTATAAAATGTTGTTCAGATATGCATGTGCCCAAGGCAGATGGGTTGGTAGACGTGGGAACAAAAACGTGATTGTTGGACTGGAAAGATGACTCATCAGTTAAGAGCATTTTGTTGGTCTTCCAGAGGACCAAAGTACAGTTCCTAGCCCCTATGTGAGGCTGCTCACAGCAGCCTGTAACTCCCGCTCCTGGAGATCTAGTGCCCTCTTCTGGCCTCCATGGGCACCTGCACAAGTGCTCACCCAACCTCCTAAGACTCCCCCATCAGACAGACACTACCATAAATCCAACTGAAAATAAAATCTTAGTAAAAAGAACGGCTGTGAACCTAGAGCTTCATTCTCTCATGCCTCTATGTCTCTTTGTTTCATATCTTCCATTAACTCTAAACCCTCTCCAGTCTATATTTGGGCTGCATTAAAGCCCAGCTTCTTGAAAACAGTAATAGTAATAAAAACGCTTCTTTCATATCTCTCTAGTAAAATTCAGCAGGTCTTATGTATGTCCTCAGAATGTAGACTGCAGAATTTTGCAATACTACACATTTTTAGAAATTATAGATAAGAATAAATTGTTTGGATGTACTCTTGTTTGAGGATCTTGGACCAGCTCTTTATTCTAACCGAGTTTTGTCTGTGTGTGACTTTGGATGATTCAGGCCACTCAAGCCCCCGGTACATTCGCTGCACCACGTATTGCTTCCCGTGCACAGCAGACATGGCTAAGCAAGCTCAGATCCCACTAGCTGCTGTCATCAAGCCCTTCGCTGACATTCCATCAAATGAGGTAAGAATGACTTTTTATAAAAAGTGATTCAGTAATTCACCTATTCCAAGTTTGTCTCATCAGTTTCTCACTGTACATTCTTCCATACTCCAGGAAACTGGAGCAAACATATACAATTCAAAAACAGCTAGTCATTCAATTCATTTGTAAACCATAATCTCATAAACCTCATTATTTAGTGCCCTAGGTCAATCCCAATGGCCTGAGTCATGTTTTGACCCACTGTAATAGGGCACACAAAGAGTGTTGTCTAGGATGATGTTATGTAGTGACAAACCATGTGACTAGCAGAGAGACCTTATGTCCATTTCAGGGTCTTGTCATTGAGGTGTTTTGTTGGGAGAAGAAGTCCTTGACCTGAGTATAACTGCTTTAATAATTATTGTGCCTAAATGTTCATAAACTAAACTTGGGTTTGTAGGGAAATACCCAAGATATAGTTAAAGTTGTAAAAACAAATAGAAAATTGTTCATATTAAAAATCTGTGATTATAGGTTGCTGTTAGTATTGATCAAGAATTCTGTTGCTGAAGTATTTGAGCAAGATATCCAGATTGACATAATTCTATCCCTCACTGCAGCCATTCTTTTTATAATGGTCCTTAGGGACGGCTCCTCAAATGTACAGGGAGAACTGGCCTACAGCAGAGAAAGTCCTCAGTGGGGCTGTGACATGAACAGTCACAGGCATGCAGCCTGTGTGCTGAGTCCCCACTCCCCTCTCCAAGGATCCTCAGTCTTAGGTCTAGGGATCCTTAGAGGGAGGCTGATCGACTCTAAGTAGAAGCATCTAAGGAAGTGGAGGGACGGTTCTCTGTTGGAGAGAACGGATTCATTCCCTTTCTAAGGATGTGGAACAGGGAAGGCAAAGAAGAAAGATGGCACCCATGCATCCAGTGGTCTTCATATGCTGCAGGGTCTCTTCTCTTGAGAAAGACCTGAACTGACTGGGTGGAGTGGGTCAGGGGAGGCCTGGTCTTCGCACCCTGGAAAACACACATCCATGTTCAATGTCAGCTCAGGAAGCCCATTCGGCAATTGCGGTCTCTTCTAGTTCAGTTTCAAAAATGTTATACAAGGCTTTAAAACTTAAAAAAAAATTCTTTTATGTTTATGAGTGTTTGACCTGGGTGTAAGTACTAATGGAGGTTAGAAGAGGATATTGGATCCCCCACGATAAAAATTATAGATGGTTGTGTGCCGCTGTAAGTGCTGGGAATGGAACCCTGTTTTTCTGCAAGAGCAGTCAGTGCTCTTGACCACTGAGTCATCTCCCCAGCCCCATCAAGACTCTTTTTTAAAAAAATAAAAATACTTAAGAAAGATAAGATAGACCAACATGTATTGATAAAGAGATCCTGTGGTGTATAACATATGTAGTTTAAATAATACGTGCTGTAACTATTGCCATTGTTTTATTGAAGAGAGAAAAGGGAAAGAATGTATTATATTATAATGTCAAAAAATTTTAAATGTTGAATGTACAGAAAATTTAAAGTAATTTTATGTCATCATCAAAATACTATCGCTATTTGTTATTTTGTCATATAGCTACATTTTTCTTTTGTTTTTTGGAAGCATCTTAAGGTTAATTGTGAATGTCAGTATACTTCACTCATGCACACATTATTAACTATTGCCCAATATCTGCTTACTGAGAATTACTTACAGAATTCATTTATGATAAGTATGTACATCCTTTTGTGGCCTGGTAGTCAAACCCAAGGTCTCATGTTCAAGAAATGCATGCCTTAAAGCTGCTATTGATTACATTTGAACTAATCTATATACCTGTGTAAATTTGATGCCTATCAAAATCTAAACTATCACAGTTACTCTGGAGAAGAAGCCCATGCTCCCGAGCCATTCCCACCCTTCACGCAGCCTCCTTTCTTTGGTGCCCACTGTTCTGATTTTTTTCTATGACAGATTTGTATTACTTTTCTAGTGCCTTATATGGCTAAAATTACAGAGGATAGAAAAATCTCCCATGAAAGTATCTCTCTCTGTCTCTCTCTCTCTTCCTCTCTCTTTCCCCACAGAGTTTCATGATCAATAGCTTTTCTTTTCATTTATGAGTAGTAGTTCATTGTACAAGCATGCCAATTTGCTTACACGGTATTTCATAGATGTGCAGGTTTTTCCTAACTCATTAATATAATGGCTGTGAACATGCTGTACAAGTTTCCCATGGGCATATGCTCATTTTCTTAAGCTAATATCCACGAATACTTTGAATCCTCTTAAGGATTTTAAGTGGTTTTTTATAAGAAACTCACAGACCGTTTTCTGACATGGTTGCATCATTTTGCTCACTTTACACTAACATGCCAGCTTCTTCACATCTTCCCCAGGATCCCATGGTGTCCTCACTTTAATCTGAGCAATCATGATGGGTATGTGGTAGAATCTATGATATTTTTTATTTCCAGTTTTGTGATTTAAACAATTTAATTTCAAAATGGTACACTGTCTAGTATGCCATTCATAAACACATGATTCATGTGAATAAGTGTCAATATTTATCTTATGATTTTTTTAGAGAATTAACACATCCTAGGTATATGTAATTTCTCCTTTACTGAGACCTACTCCTCTTTTCCCCCTTCTTCTCTTAAAAGCTACCCCCCGAATATGTAAAATAAGAAAACATTCTAGGCAGAAGTTCTGTTGAATATCAAAATCATAGATGTGGGACTTAGGCCCCTGACTGTCATTTTTGGATATACTGGGCTCATTGTGATGAATATGTCTGACTTTTTTTTTCTTTTATTTTGAGACAGTGTCTCTCTGTGTAGCTTTGGCTGTCCTGTAACTCATTCTGTAGGCCAGGCTGGCCCTGAACTCACAGCTGTTGTTTGCTGATGACACCACTCCTTTGCCATCTTATTATATACTTGTATCAATAGGTTTCTGTTGTTTTGAGACAAGGGTCTCATATAGTCTGGCCTCCAGCTCGCTGTGTAGCCAGGGATGACCTTGAACTTTTGATCCTCCTGTCTCCACCTCCTGAGGGAGGAATGTGATATGGGGCTAGAAGCCAGAAGCTCATGCATTCAGGGCCTTCACTCTGCCAGCTGAAACACACTCCCATCCCCCAAGCTTCCTGTTATCATGGTAGTACTAATAATGTAATTATTCAATAATATGTTTTTAAAAATTAAACCTGATATGTAAGGAGATTTGGGGTATTGTAAGGGGGAAAATCTTTCAGCCATTAATCCAAGCCTTCCTCAAACTCATGCAGACATTTACATCAAGACTGAATATATGCTTCGTGAGTTTTAAAGTCAATAGTTCTAACTGAATGGTATCTACCCTGATGTAAACAGAGGCTGCTTGTTAATTTCCTCGCTGCTCAGACCGGAATAATCACACAGAAACTATATTATAACACTGTTCAGCCAATAGCTTAGGCATCTTTCTAGCTAGCTCTTATGTCTTAAATTAATCCATTTCTATTAATATGTGTAATGCGTATCGGCCTGAGGCTGTGGCTTATGGTAAGGATCTGGCATCTGTCTCGTTTTGGCAGCTACATGGCGTCTCCCTGATCCTGCCTACTCTCTCTCTATCTCTTCCACCCTGGCTATACTCTGCCCTGCTATAGACAGAAGCAGTTTCTTTATTAACCAAAGGTAATAAAACATATTCATAGCATACAGAGAGGAATACCACATCGCCCAGAAGCCTGACATTCCCTTTGTGCCAACTTGAGCTTCAGGAAAGTCTCTGGGCTTTCTAAAGCCAGAAGCACGTGAAGTTAGACTGATAGCTGACATTTCAAATCTGACTTGGGGAGAAGCTGTACTTAACAATGAAAATACATTGTTCTTCCAGTGTTTGCAGACAGTGTATACTGCACAGTTAGATGCGTGTGACAGTTCTGCTTCCTTTGTGTGACCTCTCTCTGTCAGGAGCTCCGCCTCTTCCCTCAGAGCAGCAGGAGAAGGATCATTCTGAATGATAGATGTGAGAGACCCTGCCTGCGGTGGCAGTGTCCCCTTTATGAAGAGCTGCCTCCTCAGAGAAGCACTGTCGTTTTTGCTTATTGAAATAGAAGGAACAGAAAAGGGGTGTGGAGAAGATGCCAAAGCTCCAGGGAGTAGCTCTTGAGGGCATCCTTGGAGAAAGTGTCTACTCTGTGGGCATTTAGCTGGACCTAAATGGGGAGAGCCACTGACAGTAAGAAACACTGTTGAAAAACTGTGCCAGCCAACCTGGGTAGTTATCCACATTTTAGGGATGAGGAAACTAAGGCAGAGTTAGGTGTGTTGAAAAGGTCAGCAACTATTAAGTGGGCCCAATGCCACACACCAGAG
>LOJH01061312.1:0-15632 GCA_001685095.1 Ellobius talpinus
TAGATAGATAGATAGATAGATAGATAGATAGATAGATAGATAGATAGGAACCCAATTGTCATTGTTGTGGCTTTCAAGTGAAACAGCTGCCTAGGTCAGATGTTTGAAAAGTTGGTTCCTGTACTGTTTGGAAAGGCCGTAGAAACTTGCAGAAATTAGCCTGTACATAGCAGAGCTAGAGAGACTACCCAAGGCCTTTGAAGCACAGAAGATGCCATCAGGGGTTAGAAGGGCTTATTATGAAACTTCAGGTTTGCTGTTGACCCTTCTGGGTTTGGGTCTTGCATTGTTCTTTGAGATAGGGTTTCACTACACAGCCCAGGTTGACCTCATATTTGACGCTCTCCTGCCCCAGATTCCTAAATGCCATGACTACAGGTCATCCTCAACTGTGTGTGTTCTTGGTACGCTTGTCCTCAGATACATCCTTCATATCCTGAATTTGATCTCTTCTCCTCCTGACCCATGAGAAAGTAAACAGTCACTAGTTTGGACCCTTCCACACACAGCTCATTTTGTAGGAATCTGTTATGCTATGAGAATCCGAGGATGTTCTTACTGCCTAAAGCCAAGGAGCTCAGAAATCCCTCTGAGGATGGGTTCTCTCTAAGAATGGCACCCTCTTTTGTGGAAACATAGTAAGCTAATAGATTATAAATTCCCGAAACTAAATGATCATGGGAGCGCTGTGTAGACATGCAGCTGTGGTGGAAGGCACCAATGCCAGGGGACACCCTAGAAATGAAGCTAACCAGAATCCCTTTCCCTGGTGCTAGGGATACAGTGTAAATTCCCTGGGGCAAGTTTCAAGGCACCATATTTAAGCACAAGCTGAATATGATTCAGCACAGTCATGAAGTGGTGACATTAACAACAGGAGAGAATGGCCCAGGGTCTTTGGAAAAGATATGCATTTTCTTTGGCTTTGTTTGTTCTGTTTGCCATTCTAGTCACAGAAACCATGGCTTCCTGTATCCTAGGCTAGTGTTCTACCACCAAGCTATGTATGGTACCCCTATACTCATAGTTTAAAATGTAGTTTGCATTATGTGGGGGCCTGGAAACCTTTCTAGACATCTGAACACTGATGGGTGCCCATGATGAAGGGTTTCGGTCCTGTGTGAGACATCAGGTGAAGCAGACAGCTACAGAGGGTCCTCCACCCTGCACAGTCTCCTTATTATCCAGTGTATACAAACCTCTCACTTATTTCTTTCTTCCTTACAGGGGACCACTGAGAGATGCTCTAGAGTCTCACAGGAGACAGCAAAGAATTCTGCAATTGGGTGGTGGCTGGTAACAATATTCTTACTGGAACAAATACTTGCCTGAGAAATGCAGCTTAAACTAAGAGTCCAGAGGGTACCAACTGTACCAGATTAGGTCAATGACAACATTGTCACCACTTCCACCACCATCCTCACTATTTCCTCATTGTTTGAAGTACAAGTAGGAGGGAGTTCATAAGCATAGTTTATGCATAGTTACAAAAGCTAGCCAACTTTTATCTTGTTATATAACTAGATATATAACCTGTCGTTATATATTCTTGCTGAATTGGGTACATCTCCAGAGTATGGGGAGGTTCAGAATATATTCAAGAAGATATGGAAACCCAATCACTATGAAGGAAACTATTCAATGAACTGCCCCCAATTTGAAAAACAAAAACCAAAGCGCCTGGATGATTTGTACAGCAAAGTCCAGTAAAGGCTGCTGAGAATGGGTAATTTAAGAGATTTTAATTGTTCCTTGCCATTTAAACATGGCTGCTTTTTCAAGTCATCAGGAAAAAGAATCCCCCAAGAGAAAAGCAGGCCAGGGAACATGAAGGATCAATTGACAAAAGAAGAAATTCAGAAATCTGTAACAATAGGAAGAGAGATGAAAAAACAAATGGAGTCATGCTTTTCCCATGACAAGATGCAGTTAGTTTACAAAAGAAGCCAGTGAGTGCCAGGTCCTCCTGGAGGTGTTACAGCTCCCGAAGGAAGGGAGTGCCATCCATTAGCCAGCTCACCTGACACTCCCTGGGGATGGGGACTGTTGAGGGTAGTGAATGAGCTCCTCCCAGCTCCAGAACTGGAGGCTTTCAGTGACAGCTAGCATTGAGCTGCACAATGCCTTCCAACCCCTCCTCCTGCAACCCCTTTCCTGACCACCAGCTCCTGGGAACCTGACCCCATAGCTTCTCCTAAGGGGAGAAAACTCTGAAACTCACAATTGACACACATACATGCACACATGCACATATTCACAGAGAGAGAGAGAGAGAGAGCATAGAAAGAAAAGTTTTCTTCTTGAAAGAAAGAAGGTAATTGGGGTGGGGGAGGGACCAGCTTTCACTCCAGAAGGTGGGTGGGGCCCTAGAAAGAATGATATCATCCCTTCGGAGGACAGGAAGGCACAGGGGCTGGCAGGCATCACTGAGGTCTCTCTCTTCCTGAACTCTGTCAGACACTCTGCCATGTAGTTCTTAGGCCTCATGTCTGCCTCCCACTAAGCCAAAGACTCAAGTGGCAGAGACTTGAGACTTAGACTTGAGAATTAGGTCCCCAGTACCAAGCACCAGAAACTATTTAACACTGTTGCACAAGTCCTTCGGAGTCCATGCAAATATGCTAAACAGTTGTGATTAAAAAGAATGCCCCAAGCCAAGAGGTGGTGGTGGTGACCCATACCTTTGATTCCAGCACTCAGGAGGCAAGGGCAGGTGGATCTTTGTGAGTTCAGGGCCAGCCTGGTCTACAAAACAGGTTCCAGGACAGCCAGAGTTGTTACACAGGGAAACCTTGTCTCAAGAAAACAAAAACAAAAACCAAACAAACAAAAAACAACTAAATAATTCCCCAGTGGCTGGAGAGATGGCTCACACAAAAGCCATCACATTAAGAGTCCTTCCTGCTCTTCCAGAGGACCCAAGTTTGGTTCCCAGCAACCATGCCTGGTGACTCACAGTCACTGTGACTCTAGCTTCAGGGAGTCTGATGATGCCCCCTACTGCTGGCTTCCTAAAACGCAAAGCGCGCATGTGAACACACGCGCGCGCGCGCGCGCGCACACACACACACACACACACACTCATATAAACAAAAGTAAGCATTTAGAAAAATAATGCACTAGAAGTGTCCTACCATTTATCTACTGTCATGTCAGAGAAACTGAGGAAGGAGTCTGGAGAGCTGTTGTACTGCTCATACCTCTGAAGACGCTTAGCGCTCCTCCCACAGCTGATGCTGGGAGGACTTTAGACAGCACCAGGCTTCAAAAGAAGGAACTGTACCATGCTCTCACTTCTGGATCGCTTCTGGTAACTAGAAAAATGGTGTTCTGGGACAGCCCATTTTCCGCCTGCTTTCAACAGTAATAAGAGCCAGGTGAGGGTTTTGAAGGGCTTGGCTCAGTGCCTGGCTTCTCGTCCCTGCGATGGTTAGTGCCTCCACCTGGGCTCAGCCTCCTGAGACCCTCCCTGGTTCCTGCTTCTTTAACAAGATCTTCTGGCCTTCAGGAGACAGCTTCTCACTGACCCGCACTTCTTCCTCCACTCTGCTTTGGGGATCCTCAGACCTCTCCCACTGTTCTGAGTCTCCCAGTCTCAGCACTGTCTTCCCAGGGTCCATGTGACAACCCAGCTGGATACTCCTCCACCTCCCTCATGGAGGTCTCACTAATCCTGAGGCAGCATTTCCCATGGTACTGCAGATATTTTCACCACCTTCCAGAACCAGCTGACCACTCACTCTGTCCTCTAAAACTGTATAGACTTTGAGGAGGAGAGGAGAGGCAGTTGGGGTCATGTTGGGCAGGCACTGGTAGGGTCGGGGTGAAGTGGGGTGGTGGCTTACCTGGTTTTCAGGGAGCTGGCCTGGCCTCTGATGGGGAAGAAGGCTTCAGTCAGAGGTGTGGCCTGAAGTAATTATAATGACATTGGGGCGTCACTAATGTCATTGTCTGCATTGACAAAGTGCTTAGCTGAGCTGTGATGTGTCAGCCAGGATGCAAACAAACCTAAGACCAGAATAATGTAATACTCAGCGCAGATACCATCAGAATCCCCGTGACCAGCGTCTCAGGAAGTGGCTATGCATCTGGTCTTTTTCAATTTTTTCCCTCAAAATTTTCTCTGCCTCCTTGTCAACACCTCCAGAACTTCACTGAAATTTTTCTCTATGTTTGCCACGACCCAGTGCTTTCTTCATGTTTAAGAACGTTTTGGCTCCAACTTCATTAAAACCTTTTGTATCCTTTTTAATGAAGAAGAGATGCAGTTTTAAGTTTTTCACCTTCTCTGTGAATTACAATACTGTTTTGATGCATATAGTGAGTTATAATATATTTTGATGTATTTTGACATTCTGTATTACACAAAGACATTATCATGTTATAATGAAATATTCAGGATAATAAAGTCCTTTCAAGATGTGGCTGTATTGTTTGCCTTGATTCTGTTTTCTTAGAGCATTTAGGGTTCCCTTCATCAACATTTGAGGTAAGGTTTTGTTTCAATTTTCAATTTACGTTTGAAAGTTTGAATAACAATGATATGGCGACTTCAAAAATATTTTAAGATGTTTTCTTTCTTCCTAATTTTGAAATAATTTAAATCTCATCACCACCAGCAATTTTAAGGTGAGCTTTCTCTGAAGAATGGATCTTTGATTCTTTTACTTTTTTAATGATAAAGAATTGATCCAATTTTCTCAGGTTTGGGGGACTATTTTTCACAGAAATATGCATGTTTGATTCTTGCTTTAAATACATTTTAATGCATAGAATTCAGATGGCATTTTAAAATTCTCTGCAGATTTGTTTTCTTACTGACTTCACCAGTAAACCAGATTCAGCCTTTACTTCCATCCTTCCCAAGGCTCTCGTATTGTTCTCTGGGCTAATCAAGAGCTCTTCCCCTTGTGTGACTTAACCTAACTTAGCGGTTTTGTCTTTATGTGTCCTTCCTCCTATTTTTCTGGAGGGGTGTTATTTCTCCAGCTTCTTAAGTTGAATTCCCAATTCAGATATATTTCTATCCTTTCCTTTTACGCGGATAGAAGCATATTTTATTATGTAAGGCACACAACCAACTCTTTAGGGAACTTGTTGGTATAACAAATTTATCATATTTATGAAAAAGTCATCTCTGCATCAGTTTAAGTACATATCAAGAACTTAATCCATCGCTGTGAGGAAACACCCGTTAAGACAGCTCACTGTGTGAGGGATTTACACTGGGTCATGCCATACAGGTAATAAAGTCCCATCATGGCCAGAAGGGCATCTTAGTGGCTGTGGCACCAGGAAGGCGAGGCAGCTGCTTCTTATATGACATCAACCAAGAAGCAGAAAGAGAGATTCATCTGGAACAGGGCCAAACTATAACAAGGCATGCTCCCCAGTGACCCATTTTCTCTAGCTAAGCCCCATTTCCAAAAGCTTCCACAAGCTTCCAAGCTAGTGTTGCCAGCTGGGGACCAAATGTTCAAACACATGCACCTGTGGAGGACATTTCACAGTCAAACCAGAACATTCCGCTCATGACCTCCGGTCTCATGGCCATCCCATAATGCAAAAACACATTCAGTCCAACTTCAAATGCCCCCACAGTCTTTACAACCCAATATTGTTTAAAAGTCCAGTGCCTTTCCTGAGACTCAGTGTAGTCTCTTAGCCATGAGATGAGACTCTATGAAAAGAAACAAGCCAAACAAAGCAAAAACCAACAACAATAAGATCAAGTTATACACTTCTAAATACAATGGTACAGGATGGACATTTCCATTCCATAAAGGAAGTATGGAGACGTAGCAAGGAAAAAATGGCATCAAAGGAAGTCTACAGCTCCACCTGCAATGCCTGGTACTAGACCTGTTGCCACCTAGGGATGTAGCCTGACCACTTTCGGTCACAACTGCATTGACTTCACTGCAGCTTCTCTGCTAAACCTGGGATTCTCCACTGACCCTAGGATTCCATTTCCAGCTAAGAACTCCTGAAGTCTTTACCTTTTAGGAACTCCCTTTTTAAATGATACTTTGTTACACCCTGGAGGTTGAGACACACGGAAGTTCATGCGCGCACGCACAAAACACACACACACACACACACACACACACATAAACACATCTCTACACCTTTCCTATTGTCCTCATGCACAGGCAAGAGTTCCTCTCTAACAATCCCAGGGAATTTGTCTGTATCTGCCTTGTCCTTTAAACCGCACATTTCCTTGTCTATTTTTCTGTCACTTACCTCACCTCCTACCCTAGTCCCTCTCTCTCTAGGAACCTGGCTAAAGGCAGGAAGCCTTTACCAGAAATGTTACATCGTCTTGAAATACACTCAGCCAAACAAATTAGTCTCGCTCAGAGTTTCAGGACAGAAGCAGAACACAGGCAGATCCTTTGCCAAAATATAATACAAGAATTGACCTGTAGGCTAATTCCTGACCTTCTCCCTTTGAACCCCATGCTAACTACCACTGTTCTCACTTCTGTAGGGGCCCTGCCTGCTGAACTCACACCGAAGCACCATGCTCAGCTTTGCTTACAGGGCTCTAGCGCTCTGGGAGCCTGCTGCTCCAAAGCCTCCTGCCTTCCGCCCACATCCTGCCTACCCAAAGGCCCTGCAAACACAAGGTCAGGTAGGCATATCAACAGCCCTGCTCCTCAGGGCCGGTTCTATGTCGTGGTTTCTTCTCTTGCTGCTGTAAACCCGGAACCAGACAAAAAAGTAGCCTAAAGGAAAGGGGACATGTTTGAGCTTATGGTTTGAGGGGACACTATCCATTATGACAGGGAGGGAGCTACTTTTTGGATGATACCAACTAGGTGTCTGCAGTCTCTACCCACAGCATTCGAACTTCATATAGAAACGTTCTTCAAAGTAGACTTTTGTTCTTATTTTGCAAAACTATTGCTATTCTGGGTCCCTTATGTTTCCATACACCCTGGAAAGCTTTTGGTAGGGAATATGAGCAATTTTCTACGTGAACAATTTGGCGTCTCCAAATATCTAACATGTACTGCTACCCAGAGGCTTTCTGGTTTTACTTTGGTTTCTCTTTTTCTTTCATTTCTCTCATTGAGAGGATTTGTAGGTTTCCACATATAAGATGTTCTGTTAATTTCTTTTCTAAATCTGTTGTTCTATTTGACGTTCTATAGTCTCCCTACGATTGTCATTTTTTTCAATTTTGTTTTAATAGTATTCACTCCTGGTATTTAAAATAGTGATTGATGTTTGCATATTGAGCCCAAACCCACTAATCACATTCTAGTTATTTTATTTTTAAGTTTTTTCAGAATTTTATAGATAAAAAAGGTGTTGATGAACAAATGACAGCAATTCGACTCCTTTTGCAGTTAAAATACCTCCAGTTCTGCTTCCTCTCCAGCACACCTGCTGGCAGCTGTGGCGCCCTGTGGAATGGCAGTGGCCAGAACAGATGTTTTCATGATTTCCCAATCTTTGGGGAGGGAACTCGGTATTTTGCTTTTAAGATATCAGTTGTGGGCTTTCTTAAGATAGCATTCTCAGATCAGAAAAGTCCATTCTATTCTATCTTGTTGAAAGTCTCCATCACAAAGGCACTCATGTGGGGTTTTATCTTTTTCTACTAATGTGATAATCTGTATTGACTAATTTCAGAGGTTGAATAATTGAACAGAAAGTATAATCCTTTTATGCGATGTTGGATGTGACTCCTAAACAATATTTTACTGAGTTTTAAATTTTATTTTCGTGGAACACACAGTTGTATCTTGCCAGCTCTCCAACAAGCTTTTTGCACAAGGACATAAGTGACCTCATACAATGGCCCCATACAATGAATGAAGTCTTGTACCTCCCATCCTGTTAAGGGCTGAGACTATTTCTTCTTCAGAGTTTTCCAGAACTTCATAAGAGCAGACTTATAACTTTGGGCTTTGTGTGTGTTTGTGTGTGTGTGTGTTTGTACATATGAGTATGTGTAAATAATTTAATGTTTTATCTGCATGTATTTCATATTTCATATTTACTTTTTGTTCCTAACTCAGTTTTAACAATTTGCATCTTTCTAGGAAATAGTTCATTTCACTGAAATTGTCTAATTTGTTAGTTGAGTCACATTCAACTTTGTAATTGGCATTGTCTTGTAATCATTTTAATTTGTCCTAATAGCAACCATGCAAGCTGCTTCCTTTCATATTTGCTTGGATAATTTCTGTAATTTCTCCTTGCAATCTCTGTGTAGCTAAGCATTTCTCAACTGTTTTTTATCATTTTAAATAAAGTTTTAGTTTTGGTGTTTTATTTCTCATTCTTTTTCTGCTTCATCCTTTTAAATTAATTTTCTTCATTCTTTGTTTTTGTGTTTTGTTTTCAGCTTTCCACTGTTAAGTCGCACAGGTGGCCACTGACACTCATCTTCCTACTATTAGCATTCTCAACTGTCAGTGCGGGGCTAAGCACTGATTTCACTTCATTTTGTTAGTGCTTTCCTGTGTGTGTGAGTGTAGGCGCATAATTGCTATAGTGTACATGTGTATGTTACAGCGTGTATGGTTTATACGGTAGGTGTTACACTGTGTGTGTTACAATGTGTGTGTCATAGTGTGTGTTACAACGTGGGTGTATGACAGTGTATGTGTGTTCTAGTGTCTGTGTGTTCAGTGTGTGTGTTACGTATAGTATGTGCTACATACAGTATGTGCTACATACAGTATTATTATAATGTAGGTATTACAGTGTGTGTTACAGTGTGTGTTCCAGTGTGTGTGTTCAGTGTCTGTGTATTCAGTGTGTGTTGCAGTGTGTGTGTGTCACAGTGTGTGTTATAGTATGTGTGTTATAGTGTGTTACAGGGTGTTATAGACTGGGTTATAGTGTTTGTGTTACAGTGTGTGTGTTAGAGCATATGTTACAGTGTGTGTTATAGTATGCATGTTACACTGTGTGTGTTACAGAGTGGGTTATAGTGTGTGTGTTATAATATGTGTTACAGTGTGTATTATAGTATGTGTGTTACAGTGTGTGTTACAGTGTGTGTTATAGTATGTGTGTTACAGTGTGTGTTACAGTATGTGTAACAGTGAGTTACAGTGTGTGTTATAGTATGTATGTTACGGTGTGTATTACAGTATTGTGTTACAATGTGTGTTATAGTGTTGTGTTACAGTGTTATAATATGTGTGTTACAGTATGTGTTACAGTGTGTTATAGTATTGTGTTATAGTGTGTGTTACAATGTGTGTTATACTATGTGTGTTACAGTGTGTGCTATAGTGTGTTATTGTGTGTGTTACAGTGTGTGTGGAAGTCAGAGAAGAACTTCAGGAGTCAACTCTCTAGTTTCACCATGGAGTCAAGGGTTCACATTTAGATTGTTAGGTTTCCAAATTGATTATTTAGTAAATTAATTAATGCACCTTTATCACCTCATGGGCTTCAGCTTTTGCATTCTGGTATGTTCAATAACAATTTTGATTCCAGTTCAGCTATTCTATATTTCCACTTCTGGTTTACTCTTTGCCACACAAGTTATAATTCATAAATTTCCAAGTATTTGTGGATTCTAAAGTTTCCTTCTCAGGTTGATTTCTGTTTCCACTCTCATCCAAAACACAGTTTGATGCTTTGTAAATATGCATTTTCCATTCATTTCAAGTACTTTAAAGCAGCATTAAGGATGACATCAAAAAAGGGTGAGTGGGGGCTTCTGAAAACCTTAGCCTCTCTACAGCATAGTAATATGGACAGAACATTCCATATGAGAAGTATCATTCATTCTTACAGCCATAGGATGGGGAGAATGGACCTGGGAGACCTTCTAAAGTTCTCTCCCAGAGATCTGCTTCTCTGTGTGCTGTCATGATCTCATGGGGAGATCCACATATAAGCCTATCCACACTTAGACTAGCCAGAACTTTACCTGTCACCCAGTGCATTTGATTTAAAATAATAATAATAAGCAAATAACCAGAGGCAATTAACATTTCAAATACCTAGAGAGAGAGAGAGAGCAGTCTAAGTAAGCAGCAATGGTCTAACCAAATTCAGAAGAAAAAAAAACACTAATTAATGAGATGTCCATATGGACCTTCAAAAGTTCCAAAGTATTTCTGGAATTCAAACATCCAAACTCATGTGTAGATATGAATTCATGTTCGAGGATACATGCTCAGAAGAAGGAAGGAGCAAAACGCACCCAAGTGTGCCATTTTGCACAAGGCTAGATTGCAGTTTTCCAGTACTCATGCCAGGTAGCTCACAACCATCAATTCCAGGAGGTTAATGCCCTTTCTGGATTCCACAGGCACCCACACACATGTGCATAGACACATACACACATGCACAGACACACACATACACACCGACACGTGTGTACACATGCATATGTGCAGACACGCATGTGTCTGATACGTACATGTACACAGACATGTGCACACACATGCATGAGCACAGACACACAAGCAAATAATAAAGATATCTGTTTTAAAAATCAGAGCAGGCTGTAAGTTATGCCTCTGATGACCCTTCAACTTCTTCATGATCTTCATTCTAAATTCTGGGATTATAAGCCTGTGTCACCCTGATCAGCTGTTCTATAGTCTTTTGATGCTCAGAGAAATAAGGGATCTGTATCCTTAATAATTACAAGAAAGTACAGAAATAAGGCCTGCTTTCAAACAGAAGAGACTGTGAAAGCTGTACTGTGTAACATGTAGGCCTGCTTGTTGGGGTTTCTGTCCTGCCCAGTTCCCACAGCCGGTAAGCCCCAAAGAAATTACACAGAGGTCTGTATTAATGATAAACTGATTGGCCCATTAGCTCAGGCTTCTTATTAACTCTTATAATAACTTATATTAAACCATTATTCTTATCTATGTTAGCCACATGGCTCAGTAACTTTTTTAGTGGGGCAGGTCACATCCTGCTTCTTTGGTGTCTAGACAGGACTGCAGAGGAATGGGCTTCCCCTTCCCAGAATTCTCCTGTTCTCATTGACCTGTCTCTACTTCCTGTCTGGTTGNTTAATGATAAACTGATTGGCCCATTAGCTCAGGCTTCTTATTAACTCTTATAATAACTTATATTAAACCATTATTCTTATCTATGTTAGCCACATGGCTCAGTAACTTTTTTAGTGGGGCAGGTCACATCCTGCTTCTTTGGTGTCTAGACAGGACTGCAGAGGAATGGGCTTCCCCTTCCCAGAATTCTCCTGTTCTCATTGACCTGTCTCTACTTCCTGTCTGGTTGTCCCGCCTATACTTCCTGCCTGGCTACTGTCCAATCAGTGTTTATTTAAAGCATAATTGACAGAATATAGAATTGTCCCACACCAATAGTGCTAGTCTGTGCACAGTCTGTATTAGAACACAAGTCTAGATGCTCACATGCATAACCTATAGAAAGGCCCAACTGAAAAGTATCCTGGATGGAAATGTATCCCTTGACCTCAGCTACAGTTTCAAATTAGCAACAGCAGCTGAAATGAAGATGTGTTTCTTGAGGTTAGAGTATGGGAAATGAAAATAATAATAAAGAAAAATGGGGCTGAGGAGATGGCCCAACAGGAAGAACACTTGCTCTAAGCACCAGGAATTGAGTTTGGAGCCACAGAACCTGCAGAACAGCTGGCTGTATGTGCTTGAATCCACTCCTGAGGGGACAGAGACTAACCACCAGACTAGCTAAAATCAGTGAGCTTCAGGCTCAGTAAGAGACCCTGATTCAAAGACATAAGCTAGAATGTGATGATAGGGCAGGACAGCAGCATCCTCCACTAGCCTTCTCAGGGCACACAGGGGCACACGAACAAACACACATATATGCACAAGCATGCATTTACCACACAAAGATGAGTGTGTCCTCCAAGGTATAACAGTTCATGTATAATATGAACCCTGGAAGGAGAAAAGAAAGGTAATGAATCAAGAAGAAAATCAAAAGAAAATCAAAATCTGCCAATTTGTTGAAAAATATTAATCTATGTACTCAACATCTAACATACTCAGCGAGATCCCATGTATACACACCCTACATGAACTACCAGGAAAGAAGACACAGAGAATGTCTCAGGAGCCAGAAGCATCATGTCTTCCAAGCTATCTTGAGTTGAGAAAGAGCTGGTTTCTCACTGTGGTCTGTGGAGCATGAAAAATGCTGGACAACATAGCCATAGGGCTGAAATAAAATGCTGTAAGCCATAGTTTCTAGACGTAGCAACACTATCCTTCAAAATGTAACAGAGAGGAAGACGTTCCCAAGGAAACCAAAAGCTAAAATGATCTAATCCTTCACTGACAGACCTACCCTGCAGGACATAGCAGAGGACATGCTTGAGCACGAAACGACACAAGCTACATTCATGGGTAGAAGAAAGAGCTACTCTATGTGTAAATGTGAAGGGCAGCACGCCTGTGAGATGTGGGTTACAAATACGTCTGTCTGGTTTAAAAGACAATTGCTTGCAGCAACAATTTTACATTTGTGCTTAGTGGGATGTAATTTTCTGATAATGAGACAAAAGGTTGAGGCCAGAAAATGGAGTTGCATTTGCTGAATATTTTTTGTGTTCCATTGATATTGAGTTGAAATTATTTCAAACTCTTATGGTGAGTGAAGATGTTTCTTATGATTTCCAAAATACCTACTGAATAAATCATTTTTAAATGTAAATAAAGAACTAGGCGTGGTGATTTCACATCTATAACCCCAGCATTTGGGAGGTTGAGGCAGGAGGATCATAGTGAGTTAGGGGCCACCCTGTGATACACAGTGAGTCCCAAAAGAGTCTGGGGTATAGACTGAGGTGCTGTCTCCAAAGAAACATAAAGCAAGCAAGCAAGCAGACAGGCAGACCGTCAGACAGGCAGGCAAGAAAATTAAAATTGTTAAGTAGAGACATCTATTGAACTCAAGGAAGATAATACTGAAAAAAAGAATCAAAAGAAAATTACATTTCAAACAAATTTAAAAATTACAGCTATAGATTTTTCATATCAACAATGGCATTAAGTGTAAGTGGATTAAGTGCATCTATTATATGAAAATCACTGGAAGAATAAATTTAAAAGATGGTCCCACAAAATATTGCTTATAAGATACACATTTTAAATTCATGTAGACAAACAGGTTGAAGAAAAAAGGACAGAACGGATGTGACCCCGAAGACACAACCCACAGGAGATGAGATGTCTGTACAGGTACAAAGCAGACAAATTTAAGCTGAGAAAAAAAATCTGCTCTTGACAAATAAGTAGGCTTTGTAAAAATAAACTGTGTTCACAGGAAGACACATCGCTTCATGCTTACACATACCAGACAACATAGCTATACAGTACATAAAATGAAAGTGACCTAACTAAAGGGGGGAACTGCAATTGAGCAATAATAGATTGAGGTATTAACAATCATGCTTTTAGTAGTAATATATATAGACCCTGAACTCTAACCAGTATGCACATGTAAGATATGAAATACTGACTGGGCAAATTGATAAAAATAATAGTCCCTGGCTCAACATGGCTTGACTTAATGACTTTTGCTCTTTGTGATGGAACCTACAGAGTAGCTGGGCCTGGCTGTTTATAGGAGCTCATATCATAAGCCAAGGGGCAGCTATGTTCACTCTGTGTCAACTTGCAATGCTTTTCTACTTTACTCTGGATTTATTGGGGACTATTGAATGCATTTGGGCTTGTCTTGTTTTCAATTATAATAGATTTCCCAGAATATAACCTCATCGTAAGTCAACGGGCGCCTTGCTTCCCAAGGATACAAATCAAAAATAAAATTTGCCCTTTTAAACTTGGGGGTTATTTAATGTCTTTAGTATATTCAGTGAATTGCACAAACATTGCTCCTACACAATACTAGAATATTTTTTGACACCCTCCCCCATATCCATGAACACTATTCCCTTTTTCTTTTCCACACTGACTCCAGGGAGTGCTAACCTGCTTTCTGTCTCTGTGGATGTGTCTGGTTTAGATAGCCCATATTAATAGAACCTTAGATGGCTTTTCATGTCTGGCTCTGTTAATTTACCATAAAGTTATCCATATTCTTCAGGTTATAGCTGAAGCCAGCCGTTCTTTCAGGTGGAATATCTGGATGGGTCAGCCTATATTTTGTCTATCCATTTTTCAGTTGGTATGCATTTTGGGTGTTTCAACTTCCTGGCTATTATCAAATATGCTTCTATCAACACTCATTATAAAAAGGAAGTTTTCAGAGGAAGTTGGTCACAGCTGTAATCTCAGCACTTGGGAAACTGGGGCAGGAGGATTGACTGTTAGAGGCCAACTTGGGCTTCATAGTGTGTTCCAGGAAAGTCTCAGCTGTAGAGTGAGATCCCATGTAAAAACTCACTTTGTGGACAAGACTGGCCTTGGACTCAGAGATTCACCTGCCTCTGGGTGAATGCTGGGGCTAAACGTGTGCGCCACCACCACCTGGCTCCCACCCAGAAAACTATTAAGTAAATAATCTTTGTTAATTCTAGTAAAATAAAAGAAATAAACTCAAACTATGTGTGCGGGCACATGCCTGCAATGCTAGTACCCAGGAAGCCAAAGCAAGAGAATCAGAAGTTTGAGACTAACCTGAGCTACATTACACACATGGGTGGACTATCTTGGGCTACATAGCAAAACTGTCTCAAAAAGTTGTGCTTCAATATAGATCAATTTCTTTCCCGAGTCCCCTTCCACCACTGACACCCACATTACAGCAAACACTACAAGTGTGTATTATATGAACCTAACAATGTCAGTTCATACTTAACTTGTGCAATTTCCCCTTTATTAGAAAACCGAAATAGCATTTACTTCACTATATTATTATTTCCTGTGTGGACTCATGGTGCCTCTCTTATTTCCTTGTGATTTATGCTACTGATAGTCATCTATCAATGAATATGCTGAATATTTCTCATTGTGGAATATCTTTATTCCACCGTTGATTTTGATGAGCTATTTTACTAGATATATTCTTTTTGATTGATATGGAAGTTTTGCAGTTATGTCAACTTTTTTGGTATGTCATTCTCTGACCTCTGCTCTCCCTGGTTTCTAACAAGAATGGAAGTAGATCTGGGAGGTCCCCCTGCACATAATGGACCACCATCTTCCTGCTCTCTCATGCTCCTGGCTTTGACTTTGTGTTGCTGACAATTCGGGTATCAAATGTTTAGCATGAATGATCCTTAATTTATATTGCTTAATATTTTCTTAGCTGCTTGAATATAATACTGAAGACCTTTGTGATCTATGGAATCACATAGACATTTCATTTCTTTTTGCTTTCTGTCATTCATGCTGAATAGTTTCTGTTGACCAACCAGTCTTCAAGTTTGCAGAATTTCCCAACTCGAATCTTTTCTGAATGTCTCCAGGAAAAGTCTGATATCAGATGTTTTATTTCTGAACTTCAATATTTCACTTGGTTACAGATTTTAATGTCTAAATTACCGTGTAGTAATTACAGTGTAGTTTTCTAAATAGTTGCACTCATGCTTTCCTTTGTTTCTTTATGCTTTGTGAAGTCTCTAGAATTCAAAATGAAGCCAGCCTGCTAAGAACGCCTGGCTCCCTGGGAGTTCATCTATTTTTCTTGTGTGTGTGTGTGTGTGTGTGTGTGTGTGTGTG